>JAQIVZ010001452.1:0-32781 GCA_034700945.1 Arrhopalites spinosus
TCAAAGTTATTTAAATAAATTCGATAAATTATAAAATTAAATGTTGAAATTCTTTCTCTTCAGTTAGTTGAAATGAGAATTAAAATAGTCATTTAAATTTTTATCCTCTCGACGACTTTGCCACTCCGGAGTAAAATTCCAATTACAATCTAAATAATTGACATTTCATTGCTTTTATTTAACTGTGCATTATCTTTAAGTGAAATAGAGTATGGAATTGTATTGCATAATCAAATTAAATGACTAATTTTCGCCATTAGCGGTAATTTCAGTTAAGTTTATTTTATTTTTTAACTGTCTGTCAAAAAGTCAGGGAGATGCCACATCAGGAGAAATGGAATCAAATTCGAGTCTTCTTTCGTACGGAGCCTCCGAAGCTCAAAAATTGAAAATTGGTCAATGTCTACAATTGGACCATGTCCTACCGGCGAGATTCCGACGTTCCCGCTCTTTACGGTCAATTTCGGCGCAAACAAAATGACGTCCTCTCGGTCAATCAAATCGAAGAAATGGCGAACCATTCGGCGACCATTTCCTCTGCAAAGTTGAATGACCTCCAAAGACTTTATTTGGATGGGAAGAATCGACTCGGTTGTTCCCAAGTTTTTATGATTGATGCTCTATTATGATGGAAATGATTACGAAATGAGAAAATTCATTAAATATTATTGCATAATAATTATGCAATTTATAAATTTTCAGTTGAATGTACAATCTCAAAACATTTATGGAATTTTCTCACTCTCATTCCGCAATCATCTTTTTCTACAAAAGAGCCTCAATTACAAAAACACGGAAACAACCGAGTAGGTAATTTTCGGTGTTTTATTGAATTTTTTACATAAAATATTTAAAGATCTAAAATAAAAAGAGTAGCAAACAGCTAACCTTTATTTAATTTTGTGGAATAAAAATAAAACAGCGATAACTACAACAGAAAATCATAAGAGTAACAACACAAAAATTCTTAGAATTACAAAAAACTTCAATCAAAAACTCAATCAGAGCAGTTCACGTCCAACTCTTTTGGCTTGACTATTCATCGTCATATGCGTCGCCGATGGCAGGGGACAATGTGTCTGCCGTGATGTGAGTGTAACCCATGGGACCAAAATGTCGACCCGTTCGGCTATTCGTTAGAATAATTATCACGAGAATGGCCGTAAACACCAGGCAAATAATTATGTAGAGAACCAGAACGATTTTCCTCAAAAATCCGCCCTACAAATTCACATGTAAAGTCAGAACCAATAAAATTACAGAATATTTCATTCAAAAATGTATTGGCATTTACTGGAACATCCGTTTTGGCATAGGGACGAATGACGGGGATGGCCACACCACAGAGACAACTCAGAGTCCACGTCCTTGGCTTTCTCAACTTCATCTTCTTGTCATTACTCCGAATTTGCAGCTATTCAATGTCACAATTTTATCATCAAAATTCGAAATTTAATTGCGAAAACTCTCACCGTCATGACAATGTTGAGGATAAAGTCGATGAGAAGGAAGATGAGGAGGGGAATGAGGAACTTGAACTGGAACGAGAATTTGTACTTGTGCGGATTCCCCGTCCCTGACGGAGACGCCGCGATGTACGGAGAGATTGCCATCACAATCACTGAAGTCAAAAATAAATTTTAAACTCAATTTACGATTCTTGAGAATGAAATCAAAGTACCTGAGATGCAAAAGAAGGTCGTGCCTCCGAGATAATGAATGAAAATTGTGCAGAGACGGCCCGTTCCCTTGGAGTGACGGAAAGCACTGGAGAGGAAGGTGAACAGGAAAGTGATAATGGCCAACCAGCCACCACCCACGTGCATAATTGCAATGAGTGACTTGTTGAAGCCGAGAAATATTCGGACCACCATCCCAGCAAATATCCCCGCCCCCAGGGCCATGAACGTACACAGAGAGCAGTGGATATGAACCTGAATTAAATTTAATGCATAAGAGAGTCAAAATAATTGTGAATTGCGATCATTGAGGTGGAGACTCACAGAGTACCAAGGGTGCATGTTGACGACCCTGCTGGTCATGTACGTCTCTTTGTAGTATCTGGACACAAAGTAACTGACAGGAATGAAGAAGGTCACGCCAATAGTCATGAAGAGAGCATGACCTTTCCTGTAAGACTAAACAGGGCATTGACCATTACAAATAATTCAAATAAAATTTAGTTAATCTCAATTAATAGTTTACATAGACTCTTCGACCAATGGGACTGTCAGCTCCGATTCCGGCCCCCTTGACTCGCCCAGCATACTTACTACATAGCTGTCTACATTTTTCTTGTCCCTCATCTGTTTTCTTAAATTCTTCTTGTTGCTCGGTTAGGTTTTTAGTAAAATCATTGTCAAGGTAGGAACAGAAACGGGCATTATTGGGACTGAGGTTGAATTTCTCGGAGACCACTGGCTTTTGAGAGTCATAAAATTGACATCGTCCGTAAAAAAGTTTCTCATTTTTTTCCTTCACTACCTGCTCACTGTGAATATAAATATTTATTGGGAATTATTTTACAAAAGAGGCCATAGATAGTAAGGTGCGGCAAAAAATGGTAAATTGATGAAACCATTTTATAAGTTTAGAAAAAACTAGTAAATCATACTAAGCGTTCTTTCCACAATCCGTGTTTTGAAAGTCAAACTTATAGTTGTAATCGCTAACTTGGTAGACCCACGGGGGTTTCTTATTATTGTTCTGAAAAACTTGAACAAGATATGGAGACTCCAATGGGTGGGTCATAGTCAAATGATCCACTCACATAATCCTGCATGTATAATCGACGTTGATTTGTAACCATTATTTTTTCTTCACAGTCTACAAAACAATTTAAAATTCAAGTGGCTCACAATCGTATTATCAGCGACATTATATACTTACAAAAATTTTTGTTAGTAAATAAAGATCATGAATACATATAAAAATCATGGGAAAAGGATTCCAACTTATATTGAAACTTATTGAAATTCTTTTTTTCATTGATGTCTCTAATTAGTTTTACAATTAGGCCCTTTATCTTTATTACCCCCTTTTATAGATGTGGCGTGGAGAATATATGTGCTAAAAAAACCAGTTCAATTAATCAGAATAAACTTGAACATTAGAGACTCTTTCCTAAACTGAAATAAATTAATTTTAATTGGCGTTATAAAATTGTACCGGAAATACATTCCATTGTTTTTGTCTAAAATTCCACACATGGGATACGTAATTCTCCAGTTTAAATGCAATTCTGTTGGTCCGTCCGGCTCCCCAGCATTAAAAAAAGGCTTGTGACACCTGTACATGAATATATGAAGTCTCAGTTTAATTATTTAACAAAATCTTTTTATTTTAAATTGAAATGGAAGCCTCATTGTGGGCATGGGGTCCTCCGCGTAGAGACAAGGCACATAATTTTTTCTTGTAATCTGATACTTCTTCCCACCTTGTCCTGTAGCCCTCTCCGCACATTCTCCCTCAAAATTGGTATGGACAAATTCTCCAGGAATGTGATCTCCGTCTGCTGTTTGTGCTTGAATTACAATCCATCGCATTGTATTTGCACTATTCTGACCTAGGTGATTATAAATTTTGAGATGGAACCAACCGAAGAGATAGTCATTCTCTTGCGAATCGGGTTTCTTGTATTTTATTGGGTAAATATCCAAAGTAAAATCTTTGGGTGATTTCACTTTGTCAGGTCCAGCTAATGTATACTATTTAAACTTGTATTTCTGAAGTTTCCAAAAAAATAATAGAAAAATTTTACGATTGGACTTTGCTTACGACAATTAATACTGTACTCCCAAGCATCTTCTACAAAATTATCTGACCCAATACTTTTTGCCTGGCCAGAACTGGCTAACAAAAAATAAATTTTTATGAATGAACACAAAGAATTCTTTTGAACCACATTTGTACAGTCTGGTGCTGAAATTAAGACAGTTGATTTTTTTGACGACAGCACCTGATCCGTCACACCTGCAGTCTCAAATTTTGGCCCAAGGTGTATCCAACTAACACCAATACTTATGTAGAATTACTTTGGATACATGAATTGTAGAAAATTTTGATGGGCTTTCACGCGATATTTTTGATTTTTAAAAATATTGACTCATACAAAAGTTACACCATAGTTAGTGAAACACGTTGATTTCCATTGAAACCAATGCAATGAATTGGAAAATCACGAGTTGTTTCAGAAATTCTTATCATACGGCTTTATAGGTAAAGACATGAAAATAGTTTTAAAACCCAAAAATATCACGTGAAAGCCCATATAATTTTCTACAATTCATGTATTCAAAGTAATTCCACATAAGTGTAATATGCCTAAAAACTGATGGGGAACAGAATTGTCCTAAATTCGTGCACCACAGCGAAAAACTTTCTTTGCAATAAACCTTGTTTTTAAAATATTCCCGCCAATACTTGTCGACAGTATTGGTGTTAGTTGGATACACCTTGGGTCAAAATTTGAGGCCCTGCAGGTCAGACGGGTCAGGTGCTGTCGTCAAAAGACTCAACTGTCCTAAATTCAGCAGCAGACTGTATATTTACTAAAAAAGGAGACTTAAATACCTAATGTTGTGGAAGCCCCAAAACACAAATTTTTGTGCATTCCCTCAACATTATGGACAATTGACAGAGCTAGTGTCAAAATGAGGGTGAGGACTCTAGTATTTGATCTCAGGGAGGAAAACAACACAAAAATTGATGTCATGTTCACTTTTTTTCTGTTTAAGATATTTTTGTCATCAGTTTGAGAATGAAAGGCACAATGCATGTATAATATTAGCCAAGGCCGCATAGAGTGATATTAGCCTTCCCGTACTTTTCTACACGGAACTTTTTGTTCCGTTCAATGTTTCCTCAGAGATGTTCATTGTGATGAAACTAATGGCAACATAAATTAAATTCAGTTTAACAATTTTTCTAAAAAAAGAATTTTTACACAAACGTACAGCCTTTTTTATTGAAATTACGTCACACAATTATCACAGACAATTATTTCGTAAAAAATTAAATCAGTCTTCAATTCGAATGTAGTTAGTTTGCAAAAAAAATTAAATAATAGAGTATGTTTTAAACAGTACAGTTAACTGTAGTGTCTAAATTTGTTGTCGAAAAGTCAAGAACTGCTAATTTGCATTGATTAAAAAATGGTGGCAAGTCGAAAAGTGTCCAAACCCCTCATGAAAACGTCAACAGTGGCAGCGTACCCTCACAATCGCCATCGAACATTGTCACAAGATTTGGATGATGACAATTTTTCAACTAAACCAAGTGCCTATCCCATGATAGAGGAGACGAATACCATTCATTATCAAATCACTCATGATGGCCCCAACTTCAAAAAATTATCCCTTCATCCTCTTGAAAGTCACTTCATTGAGTTTGCTCGACTACGACCTCACAAGAAATCCCTGACTGAGGAACCCCCCGAGGAAGTTTCTTCAAAGGTCAAATTTAATTTATGCGAAATTAATTAATTTTTCCTTAACTATTATTTATTTAAATTAGATTGCCCAATTTGGAATTGAAGCATGGTTCACTCAAGCTAAAATATTTTCAACTCCTTTGTGCAAGGTGAGAAAACGTGTTTGCCTCTTAAAAATTTAATTGCCTTTTCAAATTGATTAATTTCGACAAAATCAGTCAATTAATTACGGAACTTGGAGAAAAGTGAAAGCACTAAAATTGTGACACTGGTCAATCAATTTCAATTGGCGCTGTGAGCTCTGTGACCTCTGACCGATTTTGATGAAAAAATTCTTCAAAATCACCCTTAAATTCTCTACAAAAAATCTTTTAAAAAATATATGCAATTAATTATTAATATAATTTACAGATAACTCTCTACGACGTACGATCAATGTTTTGGAGGGGGTAAATTGTCCATAATTAAATTAGTTAAATTGACAAAAAAAATTCCTCAATCTCATTTTAATTATAAAGGCAGAAACCTTCTTTGTCATTCAAAGAATTTGAAACGTTTATTGAAGATTTGGCTGAATTTCGCAAAATTCATCCTGACACAATTGTCTTCCTCCTTCGTTTGTGTGGTTCCCCTGAATTGGAGTCGCGTAAAGGATCTTCAATTAAATTAAATATTTAACATTAATTAATATTAATAAATTTCACAGGATTAAGTCACTTAACAGTACCGGAAGGGACAGTAGATCGAGTGGTGGATGCTTTTAGAATGGAGTCGGAAAACATAAAAGAAGAATTTGTCAATCTTTCCAAAACTCGTTACGAAGAGCCAGTTTGTTTTGGAGTAGGCAATTAAATTTAATTCAAATTAATTGTAATATTAATTTCACAAAATTTATTTCACAGGGCGTACCTCATGCAAGAAAAAACAAGAATCTCAAATTGGAACAAGAAGCATTAAAATCCCAAGCCACGAGTTTAATGAAGAAGGCCGACACAAATGAAAATTTGGATCCTCTTGCGAAAAATTTTATTTATTTTGCCAAAAATGGAAATTATTATTCCGATGGAAGAACAATCGAACTCACTCAATTAATTAAGTGGATGAAACAAGTAAATTTAATATTAAATTAAATTAATTGCATTTCAATTTGACAACAATAATTTTGACTTCTAAGGCCAGAATTATTGACGGTGCAACAATAACTTCTCTGGACGTTGGATTTTTATTTAAGAGACTTTACGGGTAATTTAATTAATTTAAATAATTTTGCGGGGAAACAAAAGATACACTAATTGTAATTAATAATTAATTAGATTGAACTGGAGAATCTATTATGATGACCTCCTTCCCTTCCTAAGAGATTTGGCCAATTGGAAAGAAATTAGTAGAAAAGGATTACTCAAAAAACTTCAAAATTGTGATCCCCCGGTAGAAAACTGTTGAAAAATAATTTAAAAAGAAAATAATTTAAAAAATTAATTAATAGGCTTCATCATCCATCACAATAATTAGTTTAACACTACCCGAGGGTGAATTGGATTCACTCAAAGCAGCTTTGACAGATTATGCAGAAGATTATGAAGAAAATCGGGATCTCTATGAACCAACAGCTGCTGACGGGCCTTTTGGTAATTAATGAATATATAACAAAATGGTGACCTAGAAGGTCAAGTTATTTAATTTTAAATGTAGGTCATACTCCCAACTCTCGGAATCGTCATTTTCAAAATTGTATTGAGGAGAGAATAAATAAAGTTTACTCTGGGCCAAGGGGTGACAAAAAGAAGAAAATTGATGGAAATCAACGGACCGATTCGGTCATGATTACAACCAAAACGTCAGAAAATTCTGGAAATAATAATAAAGAGGAGGCATTCTCCGAAGAGAGGAGAGGCGGCAAAGATCATTTGGCTAAGGTCACAATTAAATTTTAATTTTTTAAATAATATTCAAAAATAAAATTTAAGTACAATCTATAGCTAAAACTTCCCTTTGTTTAATTTTGGCGAAAAATGCTCAAATGGCGTCAAACTTGCTCAAAATGTTAACTTTTAATTGGAATTAAAACATTTAGAGATGGAATGATGCCTACCCCATTGGAGGAATGGAAGCCATTCATCGAGCTCGAATTGAGGCAGACTTGAAAAAATTAATGTTTGGCACAGACAGAGCGGATGACAGTAGTAGTAGTGATGAAGAGAAAATAAAGAAAAAGATTTTTCGGTGAATTATAATTAAAGTTAAATTATATTTTATAAAATTAAAAATTTAATTTAACAGATATGAACTACCACTTCGAACTGGTGTACCTCACACGCCCATTCCATTGGAAGAACAATTTGAAAAGTTTAAGAAATATGGAGAATATAGTTGTGATGATGGAATCACTCTCAAAAATATTGAACTCTGGTTCACCCTTGCTGGCATGTTGAGTCATGCAAACACTCTTTTTACTTCTCATGACCTTGAGTCAAAGTTCAAGCAATTTAAGTATGTTTCTAAACTAAATTGCATTATTTTAATCTACAATTATTTTATTATTCTATTTTAAAGATTTGCCCAGGAACATCATTGGATTGACTATGACAGAGTAAATTAAATTAAATTATTTGTTTTCATTTTTACTGACTGAATTTTAAATTAACCGCTTGTTTTCTACAGTTTTTAGTACTGCTGGAAGCTTTGGCTGGTATGGCTAAGAAAAAAACGAATATAAAGGAAATGAAAGAAAGGTTTGACAATAATAATTGGAATCAAGTTAATTAGCATGATTAATTAATTTTTAAAATGGTTAAAAAGGATTCAAAGATGTGATCCTCCGATGAAGGCCAGTCTAAAACCATCTGAAGAAAAGGAACAAAAAAGGGGAAGTAAAGATTCGTCGGGATCTCGGAATAATAGTTTGAATAATTCAGTAAATTATAATTTAATTATAATTAAATATTTCAATTGTCAACATTGCACTCCATCTTTTCATAGAATTCTCCCAGACCAAGTAAAGCAGGACCAGGTATGGAGGAGGATGTGAGTAAGATTCAATTTGAGGATAAATTAAAATTTCGTTTTCATGAATTTGCTCGATTTGGGGAGCCAACGGTTCCAGATGCTTATTCTATTCCGGGTTTGTCTATGCTCAATGCTGACAAATGGTTAGTAAATAATTTTTAATTTATTGATATTATAACCTAAATTAAAACAATTTTTGATGACAGGTTTCGACAGGCAAAGCTAATGGAGCATATAAATCCAGGAGATGTTGATGTCCTTTACAAACAGCTTTATCCGTAAATTAATTTAAATTGTGGTTTTAAAATAAAATCATTTCATGATGGGATTCATTTTTGTGTAGGAATAAGCAACGAATTAATTTCCAAGAGTTTTCAAAGTTGACGAGGGCCCTGCTGGACACGACTCCAAAGAAGGATGGCATCACTTATGAGACATTTGTACATAATTTGACAGAATGTGGACCACCTCACATCACAGACCCTTCACCTTCATCAAAACGACCCAGTTGAGCTTCGTCCAAAGCCACCATTCACAAACCATCTCACATGGATAATTCAGGACATAAATAACCAATCCATAAATTAAGTTATTCCATCCAATTAATTATTAATTGATATTCTTAGTTATACTTATAAAATTCAAAAGTATAATTTTGAAAATTAAATAATTGACAAATATATTTTACTTCTATTTTATTGACACTCCACAAGTGCATTGACATCAATGTTGAAACTGGTTAATTTACTAACAAAATCAAACAATAAAAAATTTATGGCAATGTGTGACATAAATGGGAAGAACATTGACCACTGACATTTCACTTGGTTCATTTCTGGATAAAAGTATCCATGGATACTTTAAAGTTGGCTTTTCTGGACAAAACTTTTCAATACAAGTTGAATCCTCATGACAAGATTGCGCGCCGCGCGCTGCTACTGAATTCATAGAGATTCTATGAATTCTCTGGCCGGCCCTGTCCAAGGGCCCACAGCACAGAGCCCATTGCACTGGCACAGGACTTGAAGCACCAAATTCATCAAAATAAACTTAGTTAGCACACAAGATGGCCGTCAAACCCACCAGCCCAGTAAAGCACCCTCCACCCTCAAGAAAACCCTCAAAATCCCCACCCAGAAATTCTGAACCAAAGCCATACTCTGCACCCCTACAAAATCCTTCTAAAGATCCCACTAGAATCTCCACAAAACTTCCACCTCCTCCCTCATCCGCAGCCGTATCCACATCAGCACCACCAAGTCCCCTCCCAAAAAAGTCAGCAGTCTCTCCAACTCATTCCAAGGGCTCAACAAAATTTAAATCAAACCAACAGAAACCGCCAAAACTTCCAATACGCCCAAGACAGCCATTAAAGTCAACTCCAATTATTGCCAAGAATGAGGTCAAGCCACCAGAAGATAAAAAACCAAAAAAGTCGCAGGTGGTTCAAGAAAAAAATCCAACAAATATGACACCTTGTGACCCTGCTACCTTTGGAGCGTACTGTGCACAGGCCATGTGTGCCGCTTTTGGAATTCCGAATCAACCAATGCAATGTCCTGTACAATATTCCCAAAATCCTTACGCCCAGCCCATGCAGGCCATGCCCCCGACTAGTGAAAGTGTGGCACAATTTCCTGAGTACCCGCCAGTAACAGGTCAAACTTATTATACTTCCGCTGGCCCTTCAATTCCCGCCTCTGCAACGTCATCAGTGGAAGCAGTTGAGAAAACTTCTTCCAAGAATGTGAGCTGGAGAGTAAAATCAAATAAAGATTTAAGACTTTCTCGATCCACAAAAAGTCTCCATAAAAAATATTCTTCACCAAAATTGTCTCAATCGAAAACTAACTTGACACCCATTCCATCGTGGTCTCACAAAGTATTGGAGCGGGGTGTAGGATCGTCTAATACCATTGTTAAGAAATCTTCCAATTCGGGTCCAAGAAACTCGGAAACCCATTTTGTGAAGTCGGCTCCCTCGAGTGAGACTCAAGTAGAAGAGAGTCAGTCAGAGGGCTATTCTGTGGTTCCTTTTCAAATGCCCAATTTAAGTTCCATGATGCAAGGCCCTCCAATGGCATGTCCACTATTTTGTTGTTGTCTTTTTAACCCGTTTTCAATCCCACAAAATTGTTGGAGACCCAAAAAACCAAAGAGAAAGTTGAGGAAGGAGTGCCCTTGGTTTTCTTCTTGTTTGCACCATCGGCAAAGACGAGGGAAAGCAGTGGAGTTGTGCTAAATGCTGCCCTGCCTTGTGTGAACGATATGGTCTTGTTCATTGTGAGGAGAACCATTTTGATTGCAATTAAATTTACAATTTTACATGTAAGATTACCACTATTTCTTGTTCCCATAGTTTTAGTCTCAAGGTCATTGTCAAATTCTCAATTTTGAAAAATGCGCTTCAACTGCTCTGTGCACACGCATGCACAGAAAGACCGCGCGAGAGTGCGATTGCCTTTGGAAGGTGGATGGTTCTTCGTGACCCCATAAAGGTCGTCATATGAATTATTAATGGGGATGCCATTAGATAGAGTTAAATTAATATGGCTCGAAATTCAAAATTTAAAAAGATTTGCTTCAAAAAACGCAAGAAAGTCCGCCTAAGGACTCACGACTTGTGCGCAGTGATTTAAATTTTAGACATTTCAAAATGGGGCAGGAGCTACGAACCTCTACAATTATAAGACGATCAAAGTCATTAGATAAAACTATATATCACTCAAGGCCATCCTCACCGACCCCACCTCCTCGTCTCCTAAGAAAACCAGCCCCAAAATTACCCCCACGAGCACCCCAAAGACCCAGACTCCCTCCCAAAAGATCAAGTCCCAAACCTGTGCCCCATTTGGCACCTGTCGTACAAAGGCCACCTCCAAGTGTCACTCGAGCGCCAAAGAAAAGGAGAGTTCGTCAGAGCAAGGGGACTGTGTACCCTCAATTCCCGTATCAACAACCCACACCCTTCCAACCCTACCCAAGCCCTATGGGGTTTCCTCCTATGCCTATGCAATTTCCCATCATTGACTGTGGTAACTTTTGTGGGTTTCCAATGAATTCTATCAATCCAGCACTAGCCACTCCTCCACCCAATAACCCTTACGGCCAATTTTATCCAGGAACTAACTTGCCATGTTGTCCAATGGGTCCAAATCAACAATGGAACTCAAGTTACCCGGCACCCACATCGACACAAGATTCGGATTCTAGGACAGACATTCGGTCAGGGAAAGCCAATGGGAAGAAACTTGGGTCAAGTTCAAGTTCAAAAATTAATCTTAAAGAATCTGAATCTCAATCTTGGGAGAATTTGCCACAAAGTTCAAGTGACTCTCCATCACCTAACCCATATCCAAATTTACCTGGTTTCCCATGTTTTCCTATACCCGGGTTTCCAGGATTTTCAGGTGGGCCAATGCCAATGCAAATGCCGGGGCCTTTTGGGGTTTCAAATGGACCCGGTCAATTTATGCCAGTTTCTCCAAATGGTGGTTGTCCTGGGATGGGAATGATGCCCATGTGTTTTCCAGGAATGCCGTTTCCTTTTTGTCCTTGTTTTGGTTTTGGGGGTATGCCGAATTGTTGTCGAAAGAAGCGACGTTGTTGGAGAAAGTTTTCATCGGCTCATTGTCTCGTCCATCCTCCACCACAACTTAAAACGGTCATCCCACCAGAGACGGAAGAGGCTGGGAAGAATTGTGAGTGTTGTCCTTGTCCCCCTTGTAATCCTTGTAATTGTCAAGATAATAATAATAATTGTAATTACTGTTGCTGTTGAGGGCTCACTAATAAATTCAAAATTTTATGCACATTCCAATTTTATTGTTCAGTTCTATTTAAAAAATATTAAAAATTTCTATGGTGATTCTTTCTTTTTTGTGATTTCAAAATAATTTTATTTTTCAAAAAATGAGCTTTCTCTTTGTCATCGATGCCGCGATGCGATGCGCATGCACTACAAGGGGAAATAATTGACCGCGGTCTAAAATGAAGGAGACAATAATGTCCAACTTGACCTCGGCTATTTAGATCAAAAGGTGACTAGGATGGTCAAGGTGAAATAGAAATGTACCCTCAATCTTATGGTCAATCACACAGTACCACTCCCGCCTCACCAAATGGCCCGCCGCCGCCTCAAATCCCACAACCTCAACAGCAACAGCCACAACAGGTAGCCCCACAAAATTATTATGGCACAACACCAAGCACACAACAACAACAGAGGCCTTACGAAAACCCGGGAAATGAGCCAACACCCGCTTATGGGAATCCCCGACCTCCATCTTATGGCAATAATCAATTCCAAAGAGGTCAATCTTATGGAGGTCAAAATCAAGCACAATCATATGACAATGGACAATTTGGAGGCAATCGAAACCAACCACAGGGGAATCCACCACCACTTCCTCCTCCATTCGTCCCCCGTCATTTACAGCCCTGCTTGCCACCTCGACCTCGTCGTAAAGTGAAGACAAAGAAATGTAAGGGATGTCTTCAATTAGAGCCTTGTGCCAAAGGTCTCCCTGTTAAGTACAGACCGCCTAGTCGAGTTCTAAAATATTTTAAATGGACCACTCCCAAGTGTCGATCAGGAAAGTGTGCTCGAGAAAATTTGCCTTATTGTTGTGGCACGTCTGTGTCAGCTGACCCGAATAAAGGTTTTAGTCTGCCTCCAGCTAATGCTAATTCATATGGAGCTAACCCACCGTCTAGTTTGGGTCGAGCACCCTTCACTAAAATTCAACCTTTTGGACCACAACCCAATCCTGGATCTTTCTCGGGTCAAGGTCAAGGCTCAGATTTGAGGTATGACAATCCACAACAAGGACCTCAGGAGCAGCAGCAACAACAAGAACAAGGGTCTTTAGGGATGTATCCAAATTATGGTCAGAATCAAGGTCAACAGCTTAATCCTCCGGGTCAGCCAGCTTATCAACAACAGATGACTCAGCCCTATGCTGGTGGAGGCTATGGGAATGGGCAGACTCAAAATCCGGGAGCTTCTTATCAAAATTCTCAGCAGTATCAAAATCAACCAAATTCTTTTTCTCAACAACAACAACAACCGGGATATGTCAAACCATCACCACAACAATATCAGGGCTATCCTCAACGTTAAAAATGTCTAAAACTAAATTGCCGCGTATAAAAAGGCTTTTTAATAAATTCGAGAAATTATATGAAATCAATTTTTAATTGTCCAAAGTTTCGCTATGGATTTTTAAATCTCTAATTAATCATCATTTACAAACATTTTTTGACAAAATAAAATTCAAAAATACCGCCATGCACAGAAACTAATTATGCACACCTGTGTAATCAATTGTTATTAATTTGCACTGCACTGCTAAATTGTCCAAAAATGACCAACATTACTTGAGAATGTGACCGGAAGTGCCAAAACATCGGCGCCAGATTACTGACAAGAGCAAAAAAAAGATTCTGCTTCAGAATGACGATGCGAAGGGGACCATCTCAGCCTGGCTACTTTAACTACTTTCCAAGTATGTGAATGAAGAATAATTGAGTTTCATTTAAAATCTTAATTGTGATTTAATTCTCTTGTAGGTATATCAATGCAAGATCCGGGTTTAAGAACAGCAGCCAGAGCCCGATTGAGATCAGGGCAGCCATTAATGCCAATGTTAATTCCCATGCAAATGCCACAAATGCAAATTTTACATTCGCAAATATCATCATTTTATCCCAAACTTGGACCCAATCAAGGATTTCCTATGCCAATGCAAGTACCCACAATGCCATTCCAATTTCCAATGGGACCATCTCCAATACCCAGTTCGGGTACTCAACACCCCCGTCGGAATTTCATGTCATGTCCAAGTACCCCTCATCCTGGTCATCATCCAAATATTCCCTTTGGTCATTTTCCTTTTTATCATCAATGGAGTCACTTGAATCATCCGTTTAGGACTGACCCTAGAAATTTAAATTTTCCGCATTATTTAAATAATTATCCCATGCAAAATTCTGTCAATTCTAGCGGTCAACGAAAAATTGAAGAAGGGAATGAAAGATTAAGGAATCAAATGTTAAAACCAGTGAGGCCACCACCAAATTTATTTCAAGGTCAACTTTACTACCAAAATCCACAAAATTTCACTTATCCTCAATGGTCACCAGAGTCTAGAAAAGAAAAGAGTGAAAGTCGAAATTTGAAATTAGTGCCAAGAGATGAGAACAATAATTCAATAGCGGATCAAGATTTATTTAATTTTGATTGTGCCAGTGATTCCAACTGTGGTCATCAAGGGTCAACTACTTTTACTAAAGAGAGTGGCCATGAGGTCAAAATTTTGGATGAAAGTCACGCAGTAAGAGAAAGTGAGCCCTCAAATTTAAATAGACAAAATATTTTTGGACCAAAAAACAACACTAATCTTCCTCCCTTGTATGATTCACAGTGTCAAAAATCAATAAGGTCAAAGGGTCAACATGATGAAATTGATGAAAAATCATTAATTTTACTGATGGACAGAGATAAAAAACAAACGTCAATTAACTCCAAATTGAAATTAAAAACAAAAAATTTGATTCGCGGTGAAAATTTAAGTCAATTCGACCCCAAGTCAAAAATGAAGGTCAAGAGGTCATCAACAAATAAAAATGTAAATTTTGATTCTGAGAAATGGCCCACTCAAAAAAAGGAGGAAGAATTTAATGCCTTTTACTCAACTTGTTTTTACACGTGTGCTAATAATTGTTGTTCTATGCCCACTTTGACCCAAAATACCCGCCCCAAATAATTTCAATTTTAATTGGACCAATCCCAATGACTGTAGTCGACCATGTGACAAGATTTTTGGGAATCCATCTTACAATCTAAGGACTCCTAGTGACTATTGTAATCCATGCCAGAGGTCCCCATTTGACCCTTGTAATCCATGTCAGAGGTCACAGTTTGACACTTGTAGTCAACGATTATCACCTTACTCAATTTCTGGGTCATCATGTGGGTCGTATTGTACACCATGTACATATTCTTCAAGATCTCCTTGCTATCCTCCATGCTCCACAAAGTCGCTACATACAAGCCGATCAGGATCAAGTTTTGACCCATCTAATGACCCTAGTCATCACAATTACGACCCTCACCCGCATCATCCTTATGACCCATATTCAGGCAATTCACACAATCCTCGTCCACACCATCATCACCATTAACCGCATCGTAGCCCCTCGAGCCCAGAATTGACGCACCCCTCCATCCAGAGCACTCTTGTCCCGTGTGCCAAGACTGTGAGCCCCCTAGGGTTTGTGATCCCATTCCAAACTGCCCAGTAGTCCCCGTCTGTCAAGTTCAAGTCTCCGTGCCTCCACGACCACCCCCTTTTCGAAATCATTTTAAACCACCTCCAAAAATCCCACCTCGACCACCACCCAAACCCCGGGAACTAAGAGTTCGGATTTCAACCTCACCACCCAAATTTAACAAAACCGGAGGTAGTCCATCACCGCCCAGACCACATAAACCCAAAAATGGATCTTCACCTCCACCCCATAAGGTCAGAACAAGTGTCTCACCACTCCCACCACCGTTGCCTAGAAAAAATGTACCACACCCACCCCCACCTCCAAAACAGTTTACTGGGGTTCCACCCCCGTCAAAATTTCATCCGCCAAAAAATTATTCAAAAAGAAGAAAATGGGGTCATAAAAGGGGTCACAAAAGAAGGCCTGGTCCTTGTTTACCATTTGGTCCGAATCCGAATTGTCCCTGTCCTAATTTTTGTGGCCCGTTCAATCCATTTTCAGCACCACCATGTTGCCCGGGAATGTTTCTTCCGGGAATGTTTCCCATGGGGAATATGATGGGAATGATGCCACCAAGTCAGGATTCCTGTTCGCCCCGTAAAAAGAAATGTAAATGTTTTTCTTCTACTTATTTCATCTACGATCACATTGAATTTCGCAAACAGAAAATTGATGCCTCGGAGCGTCTTCAATGTTGCCGTTGTTGTCAACCTTCTCTTTCTTGCCCTGGTTTCAATCGCCAATCATTTCCTCATCAATTTGACCCCTAAATTAATTGCAATTAAATCACCTGAATTCTTTAACTATCTCTACGCTCATTTTGGCTCATTTGTCATGGCAAAAGATTTCATAGTAATTATTTAAAAACTGTAATTTTTAAATTTTTGAATAATTTTTTTTACAAAAAGCAGTCAAATACAAAAATATTTCAAAATAATTAAAGTTAATTGTAATTAAACTACAAAATTAAAATGAATTTAAATGTCCAAAGTAGTTCAAGTAGAAATGCTAATCCTGAAAGTGTGAATGAAGACACCAAAGAATTTTTAGAATTAATTTCAGCGACCAAGGTAAATTAATTACAATTAACGAGTAAATTAAAACTAATTACTCAATCAAATTTAAGGCAGGTAAATTCAATCGTTGTCTCCAACTGTTAGACAAGGGTCACAATGTCAATAGACTGGACAAACGTAAAATTTCATTGCTTCATTGGGCAGCCACATCAAATGCCGAAAATTTATGTCAACTTTACATTGAAAGAGGCTCCTTCATTGACTTTCTTTGTGGTCCACAAAAAATGACCCCATTGAGTTCAGCATGTCAACTGGGTCACTTAAAAATTGTCATTCTTTTAATGAAAAATGGGGCGAATCCTCTCATAAGAAATTTAAAGGGTCTCACTGCCCTTCATGTGGCCTCTAAATGGGGTCAAACGTCAGTTCTGGCTTATCTTTTGGCTAAGGGCTATTCTCCTGATGTTTGTGATTCAAGTGGAAATAGTCCACTCATGTGGGCGGCCATGTCTTCTTACAGGTGAATTAATAATTAATTAAATAATTTTAATTTTAATTGAACTTTATGTTTCAGTCAGGAGCCAATCAGAATCCTCTTAAAATTTGGAGCAAGTCTTGAGATCCATGACTCAATTTATAGGAACACGGCACTTCATTGGGCAATAAAAGCAAAGAATAGCCCCGTACTTAAAATATTAATTGATAATGGAGCCAATTTAACTATTCAAAATGAGGGGGGTCAAACGGCAGTTAGTTTAATTCAAAGAAAAACTACGGGTTGGAACGAGCAGGTAGAATTGAGTGGACTTATCGATAAAAAATTGAGGGACTTAAAAAATGTCAGACGTTGGATGAATTACAATGTAAGATTTAAATTAAATTAAATTAGAATTTCAATTAATTAATTTAATTTTCAGACTCTTCCTTTATGGCCCGTCATCCTTTTGCCAATTTCAATGTTCATTTTAACTGGTCATATTTTAGCAGCAGAGTCAAATTATTTAATTAAATTAACTTTAATTATTATTCTACCTCTTGCTTCTCACAAAATACTCAAAAATATTCAAAATATTTCAATTATTCGAGCTCTCCCATTAAGTCTATACATTACAGTTCAGGTAGCAAGATTAAATTATGACAAAAAAAATATTTTAGAAAATTTCAAATGTGCAAAATTTTATAGGCTTTTATGTACATGAGCTGGACCTTAACAATTTTGCCAATCGTGTCGACTAATCTCACCATTGGATTTTTCGCATCTGCTCTAGTCTCCTGGTACAATTTTCTAGGGTCTCTTTTGAGGGATCCAGGCTACGTCAAAGATAATAAAGTTTATTCAGAGGTGATTAATTTTTAATTTATAATTAAAAATACATAATTAAATATTATTTTTATTTTAATTTATAGGACATAATTTTATTGGCTGAATCAGATCACATGTCAGATCGATTTTGGTGTGGTACATGCACTCAAAGGAAACCATTGAGATCGAAACATTGTAACATTTGTAATAAATGTGTTGCAAGGTGATTAATTAATTTGAATTTTAAATGGAAATAATAATTTAATTAATTATTTTTTTTATATTCAGATTTGATCATCATTGTCCGTGGATGTCAAATTGCATTGGATGGGAGAATCATGGCAATTTTTTGATGTATCTCTGTGGAGTTTTTACATGTTCAATAATTCATTTAGTGGGGACTTGGACTTCATGGGAGGCCCTTTGTCCCTTGAAACCATTACCACCTTCGTCAGCAGAATTTTACAGTATTTGGATAGGAATTTTAGAAAAATCACATTTAGTTTTGCAATGTCATCCTTGGCTCAATTTCACCAATTTTATGACTCTCTCTGTCACTCTTCTTGTGGGAATTCTTTTAGTACAACAATTTTATCAGGTTATATTTAAGTTTGATTTTAACTATCAATTTTTTAATTACAATTAATTATTTCAGATTACTTACCTTGGAATGACAACCAACGAGAGAATTAACTGGGGACGGTATTGCATCGACTATAAATTAAAATCTACTGACAAGTCCCCTCATTACAAAGGAATTATGCAAAATTTAATTGATTTTTTGCAAATTAATCTATTTTTCTATCCATGTGACCGTACAGATTGGCAACAAAGATTCCCTGATTTGACTTGATTTTGTAAAAAAAAAAATTTTTAAATTACAATTAAAATAAATTGGAATACAAGGAATTTTGATTGATTTTATTTAGTTCCATCACAAAGTCGTAGACAAGTTGAGTATTTTCGAAAATTATTGCCATTCATTCCACACCCCCCATAGGTGAAGGCAGCACATTCAGTGCCATCTCAATAAAATCTTGTTTCGTCTCCTAAGCATGGACCCGGTTGCAGTGGAAGGTTGCATCGAGCTTTTAGTTTAGAATTTAATTACAATTAATTATTATATTTATGTATTTGCAAAAACAAAATGATTTGCATCTAAAAGTCATTTGAAATGAAGTCTACGAATTTTACTCAAATTCGCTTACTTTGACGCCGATCAACAGCTAGCGCAACTTTAACAACTCTTATAGAGCGTAGTATCAATATCCATTTTTAATTAATTATATAGCGAGGTCACCAAAATGACCTCGGAACATAAAAAACGACATTCAAATCAAAGGTCAATGACCTTAGAAAACTTTTTATATTAAATTCTTACCTGTATGATCCATAGCCATGGCTTGTACATAAGTAATAAATCCTAAAAAATAAAATATAATTTTTTTAATTTTAATTATTTTAAATAAAATATAATTTTTTTAATTACCTAAAAGTCCAATGAAGAGAGCTATAAATTTCATTTTAAAATAAAATCTGGAGACTTGTTATTAAATAGGTCAATACCTCTTTCGTCACCTCGTGAATGACTTCTTGATAATGTGAAATGTGAATTGAATGTGACTGGTGATTAAATTTAAGAAGAAAGATAAAAGATGAATAGATAATTTGTTTTGAATTAATTGAATCCAAATATAATAAAGAATGTGCAATGTATTCATAAGTGTGCACCACTTTTCATAAACTTCATTCAGTCTCACCTTTAATCGAAAAAAAAATCATTCACATGAGCACTCACTCACTCAAGTCAGTAGTCTCATAATTAATTGCTCAGGTATTTATTTTTTTAATCATAATGGAGCATCAAGAAAATAGAACCTGATGAAGGGAGTCAAACTTTACATTTAAGTTTGTTTTATGTATTTATGGCGTGACTTAAAAATGAAGTTAAAATAGTAAAACTTGTACGAGTGAATTGAAAAAAAAGAGAAATCTCAGACAATTTTTATTTTTATTTGATAAGACTCTCTCATGAACAGATATGTACCTATCTCGTAACTTGTATGGCCATTTAATTGACAAATGAAGCTCAAACTTTAATAACTTGATGATTTCTTATCTTTGTTTATTTAATTCTAAAAAAAACTGTACTTTTCATTTGGATTGACGTACATTAAAAAAAAATTTCGTCAATAAATTGACACGCTATGCCGCGTGTCAGGCAAATTCCAATCACTTGACCTTCCTCTCTCTCTCTCTTCTCCACACGCAAATTTCTCATTTAAACACTAATTGCCATTTTCTTAGCTTTACAAGTTCTTGCACAAGAGAATGTATCAATTTTTTTTGCAAATGTCAAGTTCAGCCACTGCAGAAATTTTTTGTCTATTTCTCCATTCTGTACAAAATATAGCTAAACCGACAGAGCGGCGTTCAAGTCTGAGAATAAAATAGGTAAATTAAATGAAAAGATGATTTGTTAATAATGAAGAAATAATTACTCAATGAATATAGGTAAAATGTAAAATAAATTTTTCCAAAGTTGACAATTTAATTGCGTCAGAGGAATGAGTTTTAAATTGTAAATAAGATGGTGTAATTAGCTATTGACTGTCTATATATAAATAAGTACAAATGATTTAATATTTAAGTCATAAACATTGTCTCCATACTTGGAGTATTTTTATCTTTATTTTGACGAGTAGTTTAAAGCTATAAGGCCTTAAATTCTACATTGTACCCCTTTTGAGTCATCCAAGGAGTCATTTGACTTTTGTCATCTTTTGTGCGTCATTTATTAAATTGAGTTGAATAAACCTTTTTGTCATTTTATATATTTTTTTAAATAATGGAATGTACAATTTGCTGTGAACTTTTGTCTAATCCTGCAGAAGATCGTTATGTTAATTGCCTCCGATTCTCAAAAAATTTAATGAGACCCCGAACCGACTTTTGTAAAAGTTTTTCTCTCACCGATTTGAGTCATATTCCATGTGGTCATCAATTTCATACGAGGTGTCTTCAAAATTGGTTACTGACGTAAGTTAAATTTATTTTAATTTAATTAAACTAATTAATTAATTTTTCTCTTACTATTTAAGTAGGAGTGTCGTCCCAACTTGTCCGAATTGTCGAGCCACAACTTGTTTACACAAAATCAAACAAATTAGCCAATTTCCCAAGAAGAATTCACCCAAGACACAATCTGACACTGTTCAAGCTCAAGGTAAAAAAGACATGTGCCAAAATTATTTGTAAGGTGTTTAATTTAATTTTAAATTTAATAGTTGGACTGAGACTTAATAGACGGGATAAAAACTCTCCATTTTCATACCACCGCATTGACACTCAAGGGTCACCCCTCCTGGACATAATTTTTGCTTCACTTCGAGCTCATGCCCAAAGTGACAATTAAATAACAATGGAGTGAACAATAATCGGCAAATTATTTCAATGTCGAATTTAATTATTTCTTTATTCAACATTTATGACAAAATAAAATTATTTTGACTACACAATTATTTCCGCTCAATTTCCCTTCTTTTATCGACACGCCATAAGACTCAATCAATGACACAGGAAGTTAGTCAAAAAAAATATAGACAAAAGTGTCAATAACAATTGATATAATATTTGCCAAAAATGGCAATTGGCAAGTGTGCAAAAAAAAAGTCAAGATCACTTCAACGTTAATAAAGTTGACGACTTTATCAGCTTCAGCTTTCTTATCAACACCCTTCTCTCTCTGTGTGTGTAGCTCGTCCATTAAAAATTGAAGACTTTTTGCACACTATCAAGGTTAACCTTATATAAAATGAACAGTTCATTGAATGAAGAGACTGTCTTGTAAGTCAATTAATTAAATAATTTTCAACCCCTTCTCTCACATTACACATTTAAAAAAAATGATCTCATATTTCATATTCTCTCCACCTTTATCAAGTTGCTCGTGCAAAAAATATTTGTAGGATGCAAATTGCAAATTCAGTTTGTCTTTCCAATTTCCATCCTACGGATTCTCGTAAATTATTCAACCCCCCAATTATTTTTAAAATATTCCAAATAATTTATTTTTTGCGTCTAAAAATTATTCCGATCCACGAGACACGTGTTCTGATAATTGGAAACAATATAAAATTTATTGGAGGATTGGCATAGAAGAATTTTTACAAAATTGAGATCACAGGATAACTCCAATTTCAAGGCTGACGAGAATATTCTGGACAATTTATCATAACAAATCATCATCCCCTTTGAGAGAGAGTGAGTGTAGTAAATTTAAATAAATTGAACCAAATTATTCGAGGCAGATCACCAATTTAGTGTTAAGGGTCCTCAATTAAAATCAATTCCCGTTCTCCCCGCATCAAGAGTTTGAACTGTCCTACATAAATGGTTTCCTCATTTCAACTCGACACTACAAGAAAAAAAATTGGACAATTTTTCGAGACAAGGGAGCGGACACAATGACCAATGAGATGTCGTCATTTTTATTGTAACTACGTTGCACATTTAAGTGGAAAAAACCAAAAGAAAATATTAAAAATAGATACATGAAGTTTATTGTGGGAACGGAAGGGATTTTTTCTCAAGTGACATACTTCCTACCCCCATGGCTATATGATTAATGTTAATGATGCAGTGCATAAAAAAGTAGTACAAATGATTTAATTGGTGAGAAGTGTCGAGCATGGACTTGGACCTTTAGAACATGTTACAACACGCTTTAATAGTTTTCTACCTCTTTTTATGTACTTTAGTCTACCTCTGCAATCCATGAGCATCATGTACGATAGAGTACAGATACATGAAAAATATTTCAGTTGAGCAACGGCATTGGCATGGAGCGGTCATTTTTTGGTCTCTCTCCTTCCTTGTCTCTCTTCTCCTCTGGACGTTTACATATGAGTAAAATGGAGACTAAAAAGTTTCGAGTTAATTTAATTGTATTAATTGTACTACTAAATATTTCATATTTAGTCCAAAGTGCTCCCTCAAGTCCATGGAATCAAGCTGGACTCAATTTAATATTTAAACCAGATTTAAATTCTGGGAGTGAGACCCGAGTGAGATCAAAGGATCATGTGAACAACAATTTAAATTATGATCTTCATGACGGAGACTCCCTTGACTCTTTGTCAGGTTCGGTTCCTTTACATGAAAAAAAAGAGAAACATAAATTGACACCAAGTCACACTTGGGGATATTCTCGATTTGCTGATGCTCCTCGACCTCATATCCGTCATATGGCTAATCGTAATTTACCCAATAATAAAAGTGTTCCTTGTCCAAGAGATTTTGTACGGATTTTTAATGGCAAGTGTCGACGTATTCCACGATTTTCATCTTCTAGAGTTGGCTAAATTTTTTTGCTCCTTGGCCCTCTTTTTTACATTAAATTGGTGAGTTTATTTCTACTTTTATTTTGAAAAATTATCTTAAATGGTTCTTATTCAAATTTTTTTGCCAACTCAATTTTCATTTAATTCATTCCCTCCACTAGGGAAAGGTCAAATGTCAAATTTTTTTTTGTTTTTTGGAACATTTTGAATTTTAAATGTAAAAAATAGTCTCTCATAAATAACACAAATTAATTTTAATTTTTTATGTTTTAGGCCCATCGTCAAAAAACAAATTTTTAAAGGCTGAAGAGGTGAAAATCAAGTCAAAAAAAGAGAAAAATTGAAGGAATGCGGTGGAATGCATGACTTTGCACAAATTATTTCCTTCTTAATATTTAAATGTGCATTAACTTTTTATTTTGTGTACAAAACGATACACAAAAAAAGGCTTGTTCTTTTCGTCTCAACATTATAAAAAAAAACATCCAAGATTTCTCACAAGGGCATTGAATTCTTTTTGTGGTTACATTTGTGTGAGATATTTAACTCTCATTACAAAAAAAAGAAGAAGAGTCAAGTTTAAATCTCAGCTCGTGTTTCAACTCTTGAAATTCTACACGGAAACGGATACAACAAAGGAGAGGAAAAACCACACAATGAAAAACAACAACATGAAAAAAAATAGCAGTAAACCACATGACAAGTGCGAAGCCACTCTGAGACTGTAAAAATTGTATTAAAATTTCTCTCTCTCTCTTTGTCCTCTAACTAACTTTTAATTGAAATGACTGATTGACATTGTGATCAATGTAAATAATATGTAATACCAAAGTGACTCTAATGTATTTGCTACGTTATATTTATACGAGTTATATATCAATATTCCTCCATGTAAATTACAATTAACCGCCTCATTTATTTATTTGTTCAAGTTAAATAGCTCTCAAAATATTTTAGTTTAGTCGTCACCCATATCTGTACTGTACTCCAACTCGTACATTTTAAAAAAAATCATTTTTTCATGTATTATTTGTTTAAATTAATTTAATTATTAATTTCCACAAAATAATTATTATAACAAATGAATTTTATTGTCAAAATGAAAAAGTATTAATATTGGTTGACCAACTTTTTTTATGTAATAAAAATAAAATAATTAATATAAATTTAGCTCATCATATTTAGCGTTAATTTTTATTTAACATGATAATGAAATAATGTTTTTTCACATTACAAAACAACAAACTTCTCACCTCCTCGTTAATTAGAGTGGCTTCCGGCTTTTTTTTGCCACAATAGAAAAAGGATGAGTCATTGACTGTTGGTGAGGGGGGCTGTTGATTCATAAAATCCTTAGTCAACAATTCATTAGCGAGCCATGACCACTTTAATACAAAGTAAACGTTATCGTTATACCATTTTTACTTGTAATCTGACACACAAAAGAAGGGACGAGTGACTCAACTTTATCATTTTTTGGAGCAGATGTGGCGAGACCAAGAAAAAAAAATTGTGAGCTCAAAAAAGATAAGCCTCATGAAGAAATACTTCAACTTGATAATTTTCTAACAAACTTTCCTTAACGGTAATAAGAATAAGACAGTTAAATAATATTTTATTTAATTATTATTATTATTTTTTGACCTTGAAGAACAAGTGCAATAGTTAAAGCCAAGTAAAGCCATAACGCTTTTGTGAGGATTCCCAAAGCCTGGGTAAAAATGTAGGGAATGGCGTGCAAGTTAAAATAAAATAACGGGAATTAAATTTTGTTATTAAATAGAACAAAATATTTCTGTTGATTCAGCCTGTCCCCATAAATCATGTTTAATATAATGAACCATTAGTTTAATAATTTTTTATCTCTGTGTTATTCTATCTCTTCAAACTTTTTTTTTGGTTCTTCCGTTCATTCATAGACTTGTAGTTTACAGCTCCAGCTCCGCTTTATTTTTAATAGTTTCTTTAAATAACTTGTACGACTTAATTATCTTTATTTTTCTGTTTGTTAAAGGTCAAGGAAAATGTCGCCATTTAAAATACTCACACTCTTGCTCTGCTTCTACCATTTAAATTGTGGGGATGGTAAACTTTTAATTAAGAAGACAAAAGGAATTCACAGAGTACAAGTGCCAGTACAATTAAAAGGAGATCAAATCAAGTGTAAAGATGAACAAGGAAATTTTCTAGACTGGTAAAAAAAATTTGGAATTAAAAAAGCATTATTATTTAATTTATTTAATTTGAATTTGAATTTTTATAACTAGGTTTGTAGCCTATAAATTAGCCAAAATATCAAAATCTCAAGATGCCAATGTTCGCAAAGGAATTGGCTACAGTTTTGTATTGCCAGGAGACAAAGAATGGATATTATCCACAAAGAATATTAATGATAGTTTGTCTGTCGTTGGGAGATCAATTGAAAAAATTTATAAGGTAATTAAATTAAATACAACCATAAATAATTAATTTTATTGTATTTAATTATTAAATTGGGATTAATTTAGAACAATGACAATGAAGACTTCATTTATTTGGCCTACAACGACCAACCCCCCAATGGTCCCACTGTGAGTGGCAATGGCCATACTAAGGGGGTCATTTTGGCGAATGAACTGGGAGGACTTTGGCTTCAACATTCCGTTCCTCGTTTCCCTGAAATTCCAGCTACAAATTATTCTTATCCCGACAGTGGGATACATAATGGCCAAATATTTTTTTGTATGACCCTCACAGTAAAACAATTGGACGACATTGTTGGCAATGTTTTACAGATTACGAAGCCAAATTTATTTAAATATCAATTCCCTTCCAATTTTGACTCACTTTATCCCAACCTAAAGCAAGTTGTGCCCAAGTCCAAGAAAAGTAACAAGTGGCGTTCAACTTATGAGACGAAGGGAGCAAAAAAGAATCAAACGACAAGTGGAATTTTTAATCTTCCTGTGGGTGGACTTAATTTGACTATTTTTGCAAAAGGGCCTAAATTTGATACTGGTACATTTGAAATAAATATTTTATTTAATGGAGGACTATAATTAAAAATTTTGAATCTGTAGAAATTTATTCTGACTGGGTCGCTCCGACTTTGAGGACAAATTTGATGGTACAGTCTTGGCTTAATGGACCACATCCATTGCCGTCTAACTGTACGTCAAAGACATTGTCTGTCATGAATGTTGAGAGTAAGAGAGTTGATGGCAATTTATTTTCAACTCATTCGGACCATTCCAAATGGGCTCTTGGGGGCAATAAGAAATGGACTTGTATTTCCGATCTCAATCGAATGGTAGCTATACAATTAAATCTACAATTTATTTGATTTTTCGTTTTTCAAAATTCCCATTTTGCTAAAATTATTTTATTGTGATTTTTGAACTAAATAGGATCATCAAAAAGTGAGGGGAGGTGCAGCACTTTGTACAATGAATGAGAATTTATGGACAAGCTTTCAAAACTCTATTGTTGATCTCATGCCCTGTGGCAAACCGGACGACAACAATAAAATCAAGAAATATAAATATTAATTTTTTTTTAATTGTTCAAATTCAAAACATTTTTCAAATTTTCTCTTGCATTTAAATTTATACAATATTTTTAATATTTAATAGGAAGTAATTAATTGCGATTAAGTAAAATAATGAAAAAGAATAACACATTTTGACTCATAATTTATAATGTAAGTATGGGGAGAAAGGACCATCGTTGAGTTGGAAAGATTTAATAATTTTTACATTAAATGTGAAATTTAATTGACTTCAAGAGTCTTTTTTCCTAATTTGAATATTTTTCAGTCTTTTTTGTACTTATCACTATTCCTCAACAAATACCTGAGAGCTCTACATTTGACTCATAAGCCAGCTTGAGATATGAACGGCGTCAAAGTACAATAAAATAAAATAACCAAAAATGGTTCACTGAAAAAGTTAATTAGTTAATTAATTTTATTTGCATGATTACAACAATGCAAAAAGGACATAAAAACACTACAAATTTTAATTTCTAACTAAAAATCACATTTAACTATTAATTTTTGAAAATATTTTTTGATATTACCTTGCAAAAAATGAAATGTTAATGTCAATTGAAATAGCAATTAATTTAAATCCCCCAAAAAATTAGTGTGGGCCAAACTCCCCAACGAACCCTAACCCAAAAAAAAAATTGGCAAAGCTTCTAAGATTTGAACATAGAAAAATAGGCTTAAAGATTATTTGGGCGCGAGGGAAGGGCGGTAATAAATGTAAATTGTAGTTAAAATTGTAGATAAATATAATATTTATTAGAAATATAATATTTAAAAAAAATATGGCACACTTGTCATTCTGTCTAAACTGTCACTGTGATTTACAAAGTGAAGAGGAAAGTGAAGTAGACTTAATTAGTGTAAAAATTGGAGAGAGTCAAGAAAGGGACGTACCGGTGATTGAAATTTTGACACAAATTTATAAATTAAATTTAATTAACTATTTAGTCGATGACAAGTCAACCTGTGATACAAATTCTTCAAATGAAAATTCTGGTCCATCCATCCTAAAAAAATCTTTGTGTCTCTCCTGTTTCAACAAATTCAAAAATTTATATGAGGCCTACACCCAATTTAATCAAGTCCGACATTCCGCATCTTTTTTATTCAAAGAAATTTATAAATTGGAGAGTTTGATTCAATTGACTACAGATGACAATACAAAGGAACCAGGGGAGAATGATGAGAGTGGCGTCGCAGATTGTGATTTGGTCATTTTGAGTGATGATGAAGATGGCTCCGGTCTGGACAAGGTCAGGTCAAGTCAGGGGAGTGACGAAGGAACGCAAGTCTCTTATGAAGTTTTTGACAATGAAGAAATTCGTGTACTTCATCAAGTTGAGTGTAAGTATTCATTCAATTTAATTGGATGATTATTTTAATTAAATTCTTTGTTTAACTGTTTAGGTTTATCAAAGAATTTTGTTGAGATTCTTTCATTAAAATAAGTACATGTTTTTTAATTCTAGAAATAATAAATTACTAAATAATTATTAACAGAAATTTTCTATGAATTATGGACAACTATTGTCAATAATTTTAAAGGGACTGTAGGGAGAATCTTTGAAAGTTTATTTTTTCAAAGAATTTCAAAGTGTCAGAAATTGAAGCAACAAGTGGCACTCAAAGAGAATCTTAGTTTTTTTTGCCAAATGTTTAAAAACTAATTAAAGGTATTTTGTGTCAATAATTAAATTCTCTACAAAACTGACTCACAATCGATTGAGTTGTTCAACAAAAATTATTTTGACAAGAATCTTTAATTTTTAAAGTAAAAAAAAACATTTACTTCGACGCCACCCATCAATTTATGACACAAAGGACAATCAAATTGTTGAAAGATAGGAGGAGGACTTTGATGATTTTTTAATTTTTGTGTGTATTAAAAAATAATTTTATTGTATTAATTAGCAGGTGACGAAGACCAAGAGACATCAAACTCCTCCCCAACAAAGAACAAACCAAGCACAAATCTCTCATTGCAAAAAGGTGCTAAAAAACTATTATGCAAGTCAATGAAAATAAATAAAAAACCGGAAACACGACTCAAAAAAATAATTAAGAGACAAATTTTATCACCGCCAACACCCTCCACATCAAAATTATCTCCAGTGGAATTGACCAAACAAGTTGTTATCGAATTTCAATGTGACATTTGTTGGCAAGCTTTCCCTTCCCTAGAACAATTTCAACGACATGTTGAAACCACTCACTCTCAAAATAATTCTCCTCCTCCCAATCCAAATCAGACTGGTCAACTTGAGGAGGAAGAGTCATCAACAGGTCAAGAAGGGTCAATTGCAATTTTAAGTCGAGTGAGTGGCCCAGAACAAACTTGTGAGACGATCGAGTCTCAATCTCAACCCTCCACGACTTCTACATCTCCATCAAGTAGTACAATCAGAGCCAATGAGACGAGAGAAACTGTCATTACAAATTCTGGTGAGGGTCAAGGGTCATCTATTCGGTCTCTGGGAGAATCTGCAGCTAATACTAATACCACAACAACAATTGTGGTGGTGACACGACCTCGAAGTCGAAATATCCGTAAACCACGAAAAAACCCATCAAAAGCTCATTTTACTCAAAAATCTCCCTACTGGACACAAGAATTATTGTACCCACCTCCCCGAATTGGGGTCAAGGTCAATCCATTGGCACACGTTCCTCTCCCTGACACAGGCCCACCTTATGAGTGTTCCCAGTGTCAAGATATTATTGACTTGGCCTCTGATTTTGAGAGACACGTCAAAGAAGAACATTTTGGTCTGAAAAATACCGGAGAGAATTCAACTACAAATCCTCCCACTGACGCCACTGACCCAGAATCAGAAATGACTGACAATGACAATGAGTCTCAAGTTGGAGTCAACAAGGTGACGACCGTCTTCTCTAAAACGGGACTCAGCTACACTTTTAAAGACTGTCCACCATATCAATGTCCCTACTGTGACCTCAAAGGGGGTACATTGGATGTCATGCGAAATCATATTAAGGGTCATCATTTCAATCTGGACTTGACCTGCTCATCTTGCTCTGAAATATTCTCCAACAGAACTGACCTTTTGACTCATCTCACAAATTGTAGACCACCAGAAGGATCTTCACGTACTTCCTCCAATAGAAATTCAGGGGGTGATGATGGTCAATTATTTATTTGTGAATTTTGTGGAAAAGAGTAAGTTTCCAAAAAATATCATAATTAATTTTAATTATGCAATTAAATTTTGTATTTAATTTTTATCCAGGTGCTTGAAGGCTGTCTATCTAAAGAAACACAAGCAAAGAGTCCATGGAGATGACAACGCTTTTCCATGTTTAAAATGTGACAAGTCATTCCGAACTCGGACTTACCTGACCCGTCACATGGACTGTCACGTGGAAAGTCGGGATTTTATTTGTCATCATTGTGGTGGTGGGTTTAAAAGTGTCCACCATCTCAGAATGCACGTTCGAAGAGTTCATCCATAATTATTTAAATGCTCCTTCTTTTTTTTAATTTAATTTTAATTGAGATTCTGACTCTGCATAATATTTTAGTGTAAACTTTTTATATATTTCTTAGTAATTGTACTGTGATGTGAAGCATAATGAGTGTGCCTTGATAGTGCACAACCTTTTTACTAGTGACAACTTTTTAACTAATCAAATGACAATAATATTTTACTTGTAAATTATAATCATTTTAATGTTACTAGGGTTGGTGATGGCAATAAAAATTGATTTAAATTTTTGAATGTATTTTGAATAAGATTTCCAATTTATTTATTTTTGTATTTTTATATTACGAGTCCCATGTCATCTTTGGGTGAATGAGTGATTGGAGCGGGGAGAGTATTGCGACTTCCATTTTGGGACACCCCAATTATGATTACGCATGCAATGAAACCAATTACGAGGCCAATGACGACTATTGAAGAAACGAGGACTTGAATTATGTCAAAGGGACTACATCCCTTCTTTTCGTCATCAGGTCGTTCTTTGGGCTCAATGTCAGAGATGATGCTGTAAATACTTTCTCTTTTTGTGATACTAACTTCACTTCCTTGATCTCCTACTTTCTCGGGCTCTGGCTCAACTTCAGCAGCTGGATGTGGCTCTAATGGAGGGAAGTGCAAGTGAAGACTTTCTGTGGATTCTTTTGACTCATCTTTTGACTCATCCATTTGAATTTATTTTTAATTGTACTTATTTAATTTGTAATTGGGGTTTAATTTTGACTTGACTCATGAATTTACCATTTTTTCTTTGACATTGACGTGGTGGCATGTTATTCATTATTTTTTAATTTATTTCCGTGACAATTGTGGGATGAACGGAGTGGATCAGGGGGTCAAATGAGGAACCGCTCAAGGGATTTGACAATACAAATATTGTAACTAACACTGTCATCAAGTCCTATCGAATTGTACTTAAGTTGTAACAATGAGCCTCAATCTGAAAATTAGGAAGGTTTCACTGGGGGTAATTTACTTGGAGTGACTGAAGATGAGACACAAAATTTTCTCAACCGTTGCTCATAAAATTGTTGCAATTACACAGTGTAATTTACCCCTACAATGAGAAATTGACCCTCTTGCTTAGTTCCGCCACCTCGTTGCCTCTTCTCATTAAACGGCGTTAAAGTCCCACATAAAGTTTTCGTAAAAGAATAATTAATTGTTACTGACTGTGTCATTAAAAAATTAAAATATCGACAAAATTGACTTCTGTCAACTAAGGTTTTCCAAAAACAAATAAAAAATTTGCATTTATTTTTTGAAACTATCCTAGAGTTAGACTTTATTAATGACAACTGGAAGTCCTGCTCTGAGTCCTGGCAATTGTAGTTCATTGAATATATTGTGTGATACATATGAATGTTAATTTAACATTGTTAATTTAAACTAACTCATAATCTCAATCCTCTTTTACTCAAAGAACATTTGTAATTGTGGTATGCATAAAAATCTCTCGAAAATAAATTCCATACAATGAATCTACTCAGGAGAGTATCAAAGGTCATGATTGTAAGCAAAAAGAGTAAAAATAAACTGAATGGGACGGAAGAAATAAGGAAAATTTTGCAAACAGTTGACTGTTTCTGCCAGGTATCGAACCTGGGACCTTCCGCGTGTTAGGCGGATGTGATAACCACTACACCACAGAAACCTTCGGTGAAAAATGCAGTCAAAATCATCCTATACAAACCTCCCCTTCCTCTCTCTATCCCCAATCTCCCATACCAAAGGTCAGTTTGCCATTAGAAAGTAGATTAATTTAATCACAATCAACTATTGGCAAATACAAAGTCAGTTACATACAGATATTGGAAGCAACCTCCTATCCTTTCAATTAAATTTGCATACGCAGCACCCTTGGAGGCTTTGACGTCTACTAAGGTTTCAAAGACTACATTTTTTTGACCAATTCAATGAATACAATTCTGAGTACGTAGAGTCTCTGTCAAAGGACAACTGTAGAATACAAAATAAATGAGTCTAATCAACTTAATCGATTATTTTTACCCCCTGGAAATTGTCCTAGTCTAGTCCCAAAAACTCCATTCATCCTAGACATAGCCTCTCCATACATTCAAAAGTGTACAAAAGCTTTCATCTCTGTATGAAATGAGATGAAATCACACGACATCAAAATTCCAAGAGAGTCCAAAGCATATTCTAAAAAATATGATTTAATTTAAATTATCATAATCAACGTAAATAAATTTTGCAAGTGAAATTGTAATTCTACCAACATTGCCAATATTTTTAATTAAAATGGTCCAAATATTTGGAATGAAAGGGATGCTGTACGGACGTGGGTGAGTATCGATTGTAAATTTCAGCACAAATTTATTTACTGGAGACTGGAGATGAGCAGACTAAAAATGTAATGCGAGG
>JAQIVZ010001453.1:0-32765 GCA_034700945.1 Arrhopalites spinosus
CTCCAGTGGCGAATTTGGCTTCTGCCAAAGAGAAAGCTGCCTCTTTCATAACTTCACCCATGAGTGTTTTTGTCTATTTATGGAAATAAGAACATTTTATAAAAATAAAACTGATGACAACATCAAACATGAGATTTGAATTATTTAGTTTGTCCCTTACTTCAATTATCTTGCCAAGAATTAATCGAAATCTCATCTGAAGTGCATCAGCCTTCTTCTTGAGTAAACTATGACCAGTTTGTGCACCCTTCAGTCTACCTTTCATCAACGTCTGAGCCCTATAATATCATAAATTTATCAATGAATTATTCCGTAATTTCCATATGACATACTTATATCTAAATGACATTAAGTACAAGTACGTGTAATTTAAATAACAATGGAGAAATAACTTACCCTCTGGATGGAAAGAGTGGAATTCGATCTTTTCCTGACATGATTTGGAATGTTTTTACTTTTTAACCTACTCTTGATCACTTTGTTCTTGAGACCAGATGATTGTAATTGAGGATAAAAATGATTTGGACTATCAAACAATAATTAAAGTTAGTTTCAATTTGAAGTATTTCTTTGGGGAGTGGTTAGATTTTTTTTCGAAACCTCGCACAAAATTTTGGGTGGGAACCTCAATGGGAAAACATTTGAATGGAGAGAGAAAAATTTTCTTCGTCACATTTTCAGTTTTCATCTTCAAGCCCAGAGAAAATAAAAGGTCGAAGGGGAGTTTTACAGTGTCAGAATTTTCGGTGAGATCTAGTGTCTAGAGGACTATTTTCTTGATAGAGATGGCCGATTCATCGTCTACAACGGCAGATAGTGGACCAGTGGATGTCAAAGAACCAGAGGTCGTTTTAAAACCAACCGTCCGAAGGGATTTTTATCAAACCGAGTCGGATGTCGTTGTTAATATCCTTGCCAAAAATGTGGACCCTAAAAATGTGTCTGTCGTTTTCAATGCCACCACCGTAAGTTCCTTACTACACTTTATTTAAACGCAATGTACAAAACTATAGTCCATTCAGTTATATTTCCTTTGTTTGTAGCTTGAGGTTCGGGCCAAATTAGCTGACAATGGAGACTATGAACTCAAAATAAATTTATTTGGCTCTATTAAACCTGAGACATGCTCTTTCCAAGTTACCAAATCCAAGGTTAGTTTCGAAACTAAAATGATGATTCAGGGAAACGTTTCCCTGAATCGTTATTTTATCAAAAAAATCAATGAAAGTACGATTTTACTACAACCATGTATTATTTTAGATTGAAATAAAAATGAGAAAAGACACAGCTGGGACATGGACTGCTATTGAAGCTGTTGAAAAGAAAGGTATGCATGACATGTATTATGTAACCATAAATACGATGAATGATATGGTAAAAGCTATATTACAGAGTAACAATTCAAATGTTTTCTTATACGTAGAAGTTGTCCTCCCCACATATCCGTCCTCTTCCAAGTCAAAAAAGGATTGGGATAAATTTGAAAAAGACATTGAAAAGGAGACAAAGGATGATGATGCAGACATCAATAGCCTCTTTTCCAAGATTTATAATTCTGGTGATGAGGACATGAAGAAAGCCATGATCAAGTCAATGGTAATAGACTTAACCTTTATGCTAAAGATCATGATAAATTCTCGCTATGCATGTGAATTTACTTTTTAATATGCACTTATGTATTGGTATGTATGAATTCTGTGATTACAGCAAGAATCTGGGGGTACGGTTTTGAGTACAAATTGGAGTGAAGTTGGCAAAAAGAAAGTCGACGTTAGTCCTCCCGATGGAATGGAATGGAAAAATTGGGATGCTTAACCATCTTGCAGCTTTCATCCGCAAAACCAACCGACAATTTCAAAACTCAATTAATTGTGAAAACTTCTGTTTTGAAGGACTCACTACAACTATGAATTTACTGCGTAAACATTAAATTTGCATTATATAAAGAAATAAGAATACTGTCAGTTTCAGTTTTAATATTATTAATAAATTGTTATAATTGCCTTCATAAATGTCACCTACACATGTATTTAACAAACATTTAGAATGAGGAGGGAAAGGAAAAAAAATACTTGGTACAATACACTTGTGTCTTCTATAATGTTGATTGTGATTCTTTTTGTGTGGTTGTACTCAACGGTACATGTGCATTTGAGGTGAATAGTAAATGCAAATGTAAGGATCCGCCAAAAATCTCTTCATCTCTGGTGTTAAGGAGTCCATGCTATTCTTTAACGACTCTTGCTCTCGTTCTAACTGATCCAACCAAGTACCAAAAGCTGGAAGTAATTTCACCTGTTTCAAAATAATAATCAAAAGTTTATAAATATAACAATCAACATACTCTATGAATCTATAAAATATTCCTTGGATTTAATGTATGATATATAATGTATAATATTTTTTGACAATCATTATTATTTTTTTCTAGTTTTTTTTGTACGTACTTGTGGTATGTTGTGACCAGATCCATTAGCATTTTCAACACGATCGGCCATAGAGTCAAAGAAGGCCCACGGGGCCGTTCGGTCAGTTCCACATTTGACAAAGGAGACGAAATGACTTGTTTCAATGCAAATGACAGCGAAAAGGTCTAGGGTAATACGGGGAATTCCACGACTAGTACTAATTTTATTGGGAGGCACAGTTGATGATAACGTTGAGGATGAATGGCTTTGAATGGGGAAAGGACCACTGCCATTACTAAAAGAGATGAGAGGTTGTTGGGGTTGAAAAAAATATTTGGAGGTATCAAAGCTATATACGATAGGGGTAAAGTGTGGACGATGGGCACACACAGCTTCACTTCTTCGATGTGTCTTGTCTATACAGGTTTCACAAAAGGCTGTTGACTCTGCTCCACTCATACTCCATGGAATTCCTTGCGCATATTTATCTCCTTTATTATTTTCTGTAAAACGATCATAACAGTCTGGACACTCTGAGGTTGCCAACTCACCACAGATTATGCACGTTCGAGGGGCTGAAAATAAGTTTTGAAAAAAGAATTTAGTAAATTAGTCATAAAAGTACATGAAAAAAAAGAGAAAGCACGTGACAAATCTAAAAAAGAGAAACAATTTGTTCTACTTACTATTTTCGACGAGATCCGTAATATCAATCGTAAGATTAGGAAAAATTCCACTATACATTTTATACTTATTACCACTCCGTGGCATTTGAAGTATGAGAGCAGGGGATGGAATTGCTTTCAACTTTAATTGTTGTAGTATTAATGATTGTTCAAAAAGGCGTTGAATGGTTGGAACTTCCGATCGATCCTTCTCACTAGCTGGATATACAAAAAAAGAGAACTGTACTTAACATGCGAAATTTAATGTATTCAAAATACTGAAATAATAAAACAATCATAAACTAAATTATTTAATTACTTAAAAGCTTATTATTAATAATCCCTTACCTTGAACTAAAACTTGATGAAAAAAATCTGACTCATTCGATGACAATTTAATAAATTCATTCAACTCTAAAACTTGTTTAAAGAGAATTTGAAGAAATTCTGCTGGGTCCATCTCAGCTGTTGTCAACTTATCATCTAAATGAACCATTGTCTCACGAAGCTTCATGACATTCTGTGCTCCACAAAATAAATCTTTTCTCAAAGGATTCACTATTTCATCACGAAGAATTCGTTGAACTTCTTTAGCAAAATGCTGTTGAGGATTATAATTTTGTAAAAGAATGGAGTCAAAGACACTGGAAAAAGAAAACATTGAGAAGAGTGTTGCATCAAGATAGCACGAATTTCGGTTCCCTTGAATTCCCTTTGATCGCCCTATTTTTAATACACAAAAAATGAAAGCAAGATTATAAGAACCCTTCAACTTTAGTCCAATCATTTTCATTAAATAAAAACATTTATGAATTATTTACATACCACTAAATCTCTCTGCATCTTCCTCCTTCAAAGGCTCCTTGACGTAAGCTCTAGGAGCCATGGTAAAATTTCGATCTAATCCAAGGCCACTGAGACTTTGTACGACGGAGTCACTACACAAAAAAAGAACAAAGTTAAATTAAAATAATAATCCATGAATAAATTAATAAAATCCTAATTTTTTAATGATGATACATAGTTCATTATACAATGTCAACACTAACCTGACTTGAATTGAAGGAATTGGTAAAGCAGTAGTGAGAAGGGAAGGAGTTGCTTGCTCAATCGGATAAACAACAGGAACAACTCTGTTGGATGATCTTTGGGGTGGAGGATAAAAGAGTGAAGCACTACTCTCACTTGGAGCAACAGAAACTCTTTTACTGGGACCAGGTCCAGAGGACACGGAAAAGTAATCTTGTTCTAGAATTAATCCAGCAACAGCGACTAGACCACCATGATGTCGTTCACATGGAAATAATTGTCTACTCTCGTACCATCCAGATCCGAGGCCTAAAGGATTGTCCTATAACATACAATATATTTAAAATTTAGAATAATTATAAAACATTTATTTTATATTTTCTACTATGTACTTTACACACTGCATCATATCCTATCCACATAACCCACTATAAAATATTAGACAATATCACATGTATACTTACACTCAAGATAATTTCATCTCTTCTCACTAGAATTTTAGAAACAATTGACGAGTGTATATGAAGGTCGTCAGCAATCTCTTTGATCAATTTCTCATTTATTATTTGAAAAATTCTACGTTTTTCTTGTAAATCAATAATCTCAATACTTTTTCGTTTACTAGCACCAACTGTAGTCATTTTGTAACACAATCTTCAAATTCTAGAAAATTTATCTTTTCTATTCTACTACTAAATCTACTATAATTCGTATAGTGTGATAAAATAAACTTTGATTTAAAAATTTTAGTCGAAGGAAAGCAAAACGACAGTAGGTAATTTTAAATTTAGAATGACAAGACCATGCGGAGAGTAAAATTGAAATTAAATGCCATCTAAGTACTTATACAATATTCTAAATCCTTATCTATATAAACTAAAATCAAGGAAATTACTGAAACGACAAATTCCAATGTTCCCCTTCATACCTCCCTTAAACATAGAAATTCTATGATAGAGTCCAAGTACGTTGTCTTCATAAGTGAAAACAACAAACAAATGATTCACACACACACAGTTAACTTACCAACTTACTACAGTCTCTAATAATTCTCTATGAACCTTTCAATACATAACATATGTACTACCTCTCAGCCTGAGTCATATATGGTAGTAAAGCGCATAAACCAATAATTTAATAATGATATGCAAAATGTTTGTCTTCCTATACATTGATAAAGATAGACATTTTGGAATATAACGTGCCTTTGCCTTTTTTGCAAATAAAATTTGTCTGTCATTACTATGCATATTCTTACTTTCCAAGTTCATACAAATAAAACTAAATAAGTACATAGTAGTAAAAGACATGAAGAAACAAATAGTTACTCACAAATTCAATTCCAGCAATTACTTCTCCATTTATAGTCCCCAACCATTTAACGACTCCAGCCTCAGTTCTTCCGGTCTCTTCCCTAGCCCAAACTATCCGATCTCCTTTTTTTACTCCTTCCTCTCCTGCGTAGGTTTCTACAAAATAAAAAAACAAATCAACTCGTATGAGTGACAGTGCCATAGACATAACATGAATCGCGTATTTAATGTATATAGTCATTTCGAGTCATTCAATCAAATAAATGTTATGTACAAGAATAGTACATAACTGTACCATAAAAAATTGTAATCAATTTAAAATACGAAACAATGTCATTCAAAGCCAATCTCAAGACAAAGAAGAGAGAAAGAGAGAAAAGAGAGGAATTTTCAGTTTAGTTTTGGATCCAGTGGTACACACACACAACTTGTCTTTTTCTCAGCGTTATATAAGAAAAAATGTCAGACAATCAATACACATAAAAAAAAGCCCCACCACCGTCAATCCTCTTTAAGAATTTGTAATATGTAATAAAGTATTTTTATATGGTAGCAAGGCATGTTTTATATACATAAAATATTGCTACTTTTACTGCCACTATTACTACTACATACTTTCACAATTTGCCATTTAGTCCAGACTTGTACATTATTACTATATACAATATTTGACATTTAAAGTTACATTCAGCAGAGTACATATTAAAATATACACACACGTCAATGGTGAATGACATATCAATTCAAGAGGTCAGCTATTAGCTATTACTCTATCGCTCTGATATTTACATACAGATATATAGTATAGTGTGTACTGTGTGTAGTAATTATTAAATTAGAAATTAAGTAAACTTGATTACACAAACTACACAACTGAAATAACCGAAAACTAATAATAATAAATGATTTACATGTTATTAATTAATTTATTATAATCTTGAGAGGGAAAAAGCAAAATGTGAAAAATTAAGTACAGGCACACACGCAAACACTTTCATTAATTATTTTTACTAAATAATATTTAGGATAACAAAAGTACACAGCCATGTCAATTTTCCTTTTGTGTGTGTGCACAAAGTAGAATCAAACTTTTTTGGATGATTTACAGACCTGGTAATACAACGGGTAGCGGCATTCCACTGGGTTCAAACACTGATCGTGAGTTTTCTGACGGTTGCTCATTCTCATTTCCACAATTTATATAAAAATTACTTGTCGATCGAGAATGTTTCAAATCAACTTTATTTTTTGGACGATGACCCTCAAGTTTAGCTTTACTTGTAGAAGAAGAAGCACCATGAGTCCCATTTTGAAAATCTGGAACTGACGTTCTTTTAGTGATTGGTCTCAAATTGACATATCGACTTTCTGAGGCTGCAGAGTCTTCCAACTTTTTTCGATGAACTCCTGGAGAGCAGGATAAGAGAAAGTTCTTGAACTTCATCTTTTCAATTTTAGTGTATGGTAAAACTTGTTCACTTTCTTCTCTTCTTTTTTTATATAATTTCTCAAATAAGTCTGTCTTATACTCAGGTACACTTAAAACATTGAGGTATAGCACCCTTAGGACCCTTATAATTACTTTATATTTTTCCCTCAATAATTATTAGTATACTATGTAAATTCTCTGTGCCCCTCAACTTCCTCTAAATTATACTGACTAATTGGCACAAAGTTAAAAAATAAATTTCCGACAGATAATTGGAAATTTCCTCTCTGCATCTATCATCATATAATTTTTGTGTATATTAATGTACCATATAAACTATATATAATAATGATAATAATTTTCCAACTAGAGTATGTGTATTATATATCACAACAAAAAATCATTGATAAAGTAAACATGTGTAATAGATTATACTAGGTATATGTATGAGAATTTCAAACTATAATTTCTACACTGGATTTCCTCTTTAGTCTTTCATGAGTGTGACGCAAGGAGACAAAAAAAATAAGATAATGAGTAATAAGAAATAGCACTGTTTTTTTAAAAAGATAATGACAATGACGAAATTACACTACGTCGGCACAAATTTTTTAAGTATAAATGTGGTTTTCTATAAAACACGACAACTTGAATCATGTCGTGGTTCACTAAAAGATAATCAGTATTTTAAAAGAATGTAGACTATGAGGTATTTTAGCTACTTTTTCTCTCTGTGAGTGTGACTGAGAAACCTATCGTCTATCTTTTATTTAAGTCTGTCTGTTGTGTGAGCCACAAGTTGTGGCTGTAGATACTAAATGTAAAATGAAAGTAGAGAATAAGGACAACGTCAAGACTCCGAATTCGGATTGGCTCACGTCCATACTCTACAATCATATACCATAAGTGAAATTTGTAAAGTCTATCTCTGCATTTCGTATTCCTACTCAATTTCTTTCCTCTTCGTCCTCACTCTCTCTCTCTCGCTCTTTCTCCTTTTTTTACTACTGATATGCAATAATTCGATCGAGCTACTATTATAATACTCTGCTACCGGAGCAATGAGTGATACGTTGTATATATTTTATATATATACGAAATTGATCTTGACCTGATTCTCCTACTAATTCCACTTTTAGTTCAACTATCCTTCCAATTCACAAAATCAGACTTTGGCATTCAAACTGTTTCATATTAACTAAGGTAGGAAGGACCATGAAGTACATGTCAAATTAATACTATTATAACTTATATTGTATCTTCAATAGTTCAACTATCTGAAGCAAGAAAAAATTAATACAAAAATTTAATAAAATATATTCCACAAAAAAGTTGACAATGACATGGACATTTAGTAAAGATACTTTTTGCATGCATTGGCAAGAGAAAACTAATGTTAAAAAAATACTGAATATTCCAAGAAATAACAATAGCAAAAATGGTTCAACAATTAAAGGAATTCACATGTGTGTGTATGTCTGATGATATCACATGTAATAAACTTGACAATATCTCAAATGCGATGATTGTTTAGAATATGACTAGGAAACAGTTTACTGATCTTAGGTTAGTACTTTTTTAAAGCTTTGACTGTTATTGTTGTTCTTTTTTGGATATAATATAAATATTTTACGTGGGATAGAAGAGGAGGCGGAAGATGTGTATAAAAAAACTACGATAGGGATTGAAATATAAGACACCACTATGGTAATGGGTTCGATTTAGAATATGAAGGATATTTTGAGACTAGTGCATGCTTCAGCCATGCAAGGAAGATGAGATTCGCAATAGATTTATATATATATTTACAGGCGACTTTTTTCGGTGATGTTGATGATGGTTGATTCTCTTCTTCTGTAGCAACAAGTTTACTGAGATACTTTTTTAAACATAGAGACACATACATAGGCAATCAGTTAACCAAAGTTTTGTATCACACATCTGAGTCACAGACACCGAGAGTTAATTTTAACCAAAGCACCAAACGAGCAAACAGTCAGCAGACATCACAGGAGGCACAAAGACCCCAAATTCATTCCGAAAAGTCAACTCGGTCCAAAACTTTTAAAAAATAATTTTAACATTTGAATAAACCAATATTATCTGATACAATATATTCACAAAGTCACAAGAGAGAGAAAGTTTTTATAGTTTGTTTTTTTCAAATGTATTTACCTGCACGAGTTTCCACAATTATTATTTTTCAATTATTTTGACAAAAAAACTAGTTTTATTTGGAAGAACTCTGTTCTTGTTAAGTTCTTGTCTCCACGTAGTAGTTTTCAAACCCACACTACATTTCAAGTCCAAAAAGTATCTTTTCAAGTCAAGAAAGATTGACGTAATCGTCACACTTTCTTCTCTCACTGTTGTTCAACTTGTTATACTATTTCAGATGGTTAAATTTTTATCCAACACAAAAAAAACACTATTACAAAATATGTACTAGAAATAACAATCACTGAAGTAAAATTTAAACTACCTTCTACAACTTGTAGACTACAAGTATGTTACAATTGTAGATTTGTAATGTAACAAACTACACAATGTAGTTAGTTTGTTGTACACTTATTAAACTACCCAGTGAAAAATTTGTGGAATTACAATTTTGTAAAAATGAAATAATACAATGATGAGATGACTGTACCCTCGTAGTTTTTTCAACTTAACCTTCACACAAAAAGGACTGAACGAGAGATAAATGTGATACTATTATCTTTGCCATTTACAGTATTCGTGATGATGCATTCAGGCAAACGCAAGAGTCAGTCTTGCAAATAAGGGACAAAAGATAATCAAGCAAACACACCTGATAACTATTACAAATATCAGAGTCGACGACAGTCAAATATTGGCTTAAAGTACACTATAGTTAGTATTAACTTATAGGACACATGACCATGAAAGCGTGTAAAATAAATTTAGTTACCGTAAAACTTCGAACAGAAAAAACTTGGCATTAATGAGTCCGTCCCTGTATCAAATTGTAGGTAAACTACAATCTAACTTTAAATGTCAATTTAACTGCGAAATAAAAAAGAGAAAATTCCCTTTCCCCTTCTAGAGCACCTTGCTCGGTCTATCCTTGGGGCGGGTGGAATTGATGTCGAATTTTGCATGAATTTTGCACATGGCATGGCACAAGGTTTTTTTTGTTGAAATATTTTTCATCTTCTTTTTTACCGAGTTGTTTAATCATCGATAGGGACTTATTTAAAGTTCATGTTTAAAAATGTTTAAAAAAACATACTTGGCTCCGTTTCAAAAAGCTTCGGCTCCAGCATCTGCAGATGTCTTGTACTGGAAAAAATTGACGGTAAGCCTATTGGAATTGGTAGCATTGTTTATTTATTTAATTATTTTGGTGAATTTGGAGATATTTTTGCACTTTTATAACTTGTATGTCAACATTGTTGTATCGATGGTGTACTTACATAAAATATAGACTACAGACACTGTAATCGGACTTAGAAAAAATTACAAGACATTATGATAAAAAAATCATATCCCAAGCAACATGAGTGGACTACTCATTTCATGTACCACAGTTGTAATAGAATTAAATGTAGAATACCTTTTAATTATATATTTACAGTCTCCAATATTGTTGAAGGAAGTGAACTTGATTGACTATATTGACCTTAGTTCAGTGGAGCCTCATTTTATTGCCGTAACATGTTCATCAAGGGTAAAAACCAAAAAGATGTTTTGAAATATCCGTACATAATGATATGGTGGATTTACTAGAGTATATGAAATTGTTTAGGTTCAATTGTATCATCCAATAACTCGAATGATTCACAAGAATTACAATCGATTCAAACAAGCAGCATTTGGTGGTGTTTTCCGGAAAGATGGTAGACTTCTTTTGGCAGGAAGTGATGAGAATGCTCTCAAATTGTTTGTAAGTAAATAACAACAATCATCAGTTTATTCACTTTTTTGTATTTGACTATATACATAATATTCCAATTTTTTAGGATGTTTCTTCTAAAAATCTTTTGAGAGTCTTCAAAGGTCACGATAGGTACTTACTTTTAAATATGCATATATTTTTTACACTGTTGTAGGTATTCTGGGTATTCATATATCAAAATGAGAATATAATACATTCTTTTTTATGTGTTTTTGTAGAGCCGTCCATCGATGTGCCTTCATGCCCACGGATAATCACATTCTTAGTTTTTCAGATGATAAGGCGGTCATTCAATGGGATTTAACGAGTGAAACGTTGCTGCATAAATACGAAGGTCACACGGTACTGGACAGCTATTGTTTGTTTATTTTTTATGTTACGCTGAAAGTAAATTGACCTAATATTGTCATTATTGATTCATTTCATAGGATTATGTTCGTTGTGGACTTGCTGCAGAGTCTGATCCAAATTTAATAATTTCCGGTTCATATGATCATACTGTTCGATTATGGGATAAAAGGGAACAACTAGAAGTATTAAATGTTAATCATGAAGCTCCGGTAGAATCAATTTTGGTGTCACCCTCCGGATCTCTTCTTTTTACGGCTGGTGAGTTATTTTTGTTTTATTTTATATTTTTTTAAATTTTACACCACAATCATAAATTATGAGTCACAATCATTTTTTAAATTTTTATAGGAGCCACAGAAATTCGAGTGTGGGATTGCTTAGCTGGTGGTCGTCTACTATCCAAAATTTCACAACATCATAAAACAATTACTTGTCTTCGCTTTGCCACCAATGGCAAGAGATTATTGTCAGCTTCCTTGGATCGTCATGTGAAGATCTATGATATGGCTACCTTTGAAGTTGTTCAAACTTTAGATTATACTTCACCTATACTAAGCTTGGGAGTTGCGGTAATATTTTTTTTCTAATTCAGAAGAATTTTTGGAATAAATAAACTATAAATTACCACTCACCTTATGTACATTTTGTATTTACAGCCAGATGATTCTACTATAGCTGTTGGAATGAGTGATGGTATTCTAGCAATTTCCAGACGGGAAGAAAGTTCTGCAGAAACTGAACAAGAAAAAGTTACAGAGATGACACAAACAAAGAAGAAAAATGTGAAGCATTTTACGGATTATGTGTTAACAGATTATGGAATTAAAGAAGGATCAACACGTTAGGAGCTAATAATTTACAAAATTACATAGTTTTTTTGTAATTCATTCAATCTCTAAGCAAGTTTTAATTTTTTGTGTTTGTTGTAGATGATCCAAAATATGATGCATATTTAAGAAAATTCAGGTACTCTCGTGCATTAGACCAAGTTCTAACGGATCATTACTACAACAGAGATCCAGCTACAACTGTTGCTTTGTTTCAAGAACTTATCAGGTGAGTTGAAGCTTACAAGAAGAATACAAATTATGTAATTTTAAATGAACACATTACATTTGTCTTTACACTGCATATAAAATATTTTTTTAGACGAGATGGATTAAAACGGGCTATTGCCGGTCGATCGGGAAAATCCTTAATAAAAGTCTTACGCTTTTTAATAAAACATTTACGAAAAGCAAGATTCATGAGAATTTTACTCCAAGTATCACATGTAACTGTGGGTAAGTAACTATGTACTTATATTGTCTTTGGTCATTTGTAACACCATGAATTCAAAAATTTATGAACATGACCACTTGTGAAAATTTTACAGATTTATTTGCTGAAAAAGTTGGCCAAGATCCAGCTGTTGATGAACTCCTTGTGAATTTGTGCGATGAAGTTAACAAAGAAGTAGCATACATGACTGATCTTATGGAAATTCAAGTAAGAAAAAAATATCAAAACTTACAATTGTGTGCATTTTATCAGTCGCATCCATCTCTATATGCTATTTTATTTTTTTAACCAGGGTTCTTTGGAGATGATCATGTGTGGAGCTGATCGAAATTATTTGACGGGATTAGAATCATCTAAACTAATTACGAAATTAAATCCATCTTCTAGTGCAATGGAGACGGTCGTCGTTAATATTTAAAATAATGTTCATGTGATTAAAAGTACATTTTTATGCACTATTTTTTTTAAATAAAGACTTTTGCCATTTAGACTTTGTTTCCTTTTTTGCAATTATTTTTATTTTGTATCAAAACAATATTATGACGTAAAAAATAATGTATGACTTTGGAACCTTATGGTGTAAGTTTGCAATATAATATAAACTTTATACATAAAATACAAGAGTGGTTAAAATATTTGAGGTTTAATGATCCTGCCTACTATCTCCGGGGCAAGACTCCTGCAAGTCCTTTTCGTCGTCATAATTAGCACCACACCATATACAATAAAAATATTCTCTCCGTAAATATCTTGTTAGAATATCTAGTCTCTCTTGAGGCTACGAATTTAAAATGCAAAAAAAAAAAAATACATTCAGTATTTTTACATTTTCAGAATTTTGAAATTAGTTGGTGATACTTTATTCAATAAACTTTATTGAGGCATATTCACCTGTAAAGATTCAATTTCTGGCTCCCTATCATTCTCTTCTTCCTCTGTCTCATCCTCTTTAGGTGGTTTTGGAACAGGTGGCCAAAACCATGTTTCAATTGGTTCATCCTTGTTCTGAGGAAATAAATAATACATCTTTTTACTCATGGAAAAAGTACTACCTAAGACTGCATCTCATAATACACTAAAAACTATAAAAACTTTTTGTATTTAATAATTAATAATAATAAATAATACTCACATTTTGTAAATCCATATTTTTACAGGCAGATTGAGATTTTCTAAACATTCAAAAAATCATATATCCTCAATAACCCTGATGCATTAAGATTATAGGCATGAGTAATTAAATTACCTGAGATCAAATTCTATCTCCCTTATCATTACATTGTCCCTTATTCGATTTCTGTATTCATTTGGGTCACTCATCTGTTCCCTCAGTTTATTGTATTGTTCAATTTGTGACCTAGCCTCTTGCATTTTTGTTTTGCCACCCAAACCTTTCCGATCCTACTTGAAACATAATTTCAATTTCATTAAATACAACTTTTCAATTGAGATTATTAAAAATACTACTGAGAATATGTTAAGTACAATATTACTTACCGTCTTTACAACCACAGAAATCGGTTCTTTTAAAGCGGTAGTAGTAGTAGATGCTGAGGTAGAAAGGCTAGAATTGGATCGATTTAATCCGAGGCTGGTGCCCGGTTTAAAGCCCATTTTTTGTAATAATTGAAATCCTTTGTTATCTTCTCCAATTGCTGTGTTGAGACCTAAATATTTATGCATGTAGGTATTTATAGAATAAGTCACCACCACTTTATTCATGATTTTTTATAAATATCATAAAAATATCATGCCAATTTGGCATTGTCAAAGTATACCTTCTTCTCGACGTTCCTCTTCTATAAGTCGAATCGATTTATTTTTCTTTCGATGTTCGGCATTGTCCTTTTCTTGTTGTTTCAGTTGTTCGTGTTTCCTCTTCTCAGAGTGTCGGGTCAGCAGGCTGGGCCGTACATCACTTACTGATGAAATGCTGTTATTTTTAATAAACAGTTTACTTTTAAAGTCAATTCAAATCACACATGAAGTGGATCAATTTTGATTGGCTAAGTTCTATAAGTTATAAAGTTAAATTACTCACCATTTAGCCAAAAAGTCATCGGATAAATAATCTGGTTCTTCGTCCGACATGTCTAATTAATTGTCAGTGACAATTTATTGAATTTTGTAGTAGAACTTGAAGTTTTTATATATTTCAATGGACTTGGCAGTTTTTTTCTATCTTTGATAATTCAAACTACGGATTTTGGTGCAAAGTATATACCCAATGCTAAAATCCATAAAAAATAAGCAAAATGTACAAACGTTTGTCAATTCATTTATCATATTTATTCATTCAAAATGATGACAAAAAAATGTTCCAATATCATACAAATGTACATGTCACAAGCTTATAAAAATGAAAATAGAATAATTATATGTAAGTACTTTATTATACAAAACAAATATGACGAGTTTATTGTTTATGTGGTGAGATATTCTGCGAGTACTGTAACTGGGAACGAAGTTGGGCTGATGCTTGTGTTAGCAGAATAGAAGCTTCAGGATTGTTCTTTACAAGTATTAAAAATATTTTTCAAATTATATTAGAAATATGATATTATTAAAATACTTATGCGAGGTATGATGTACAAATGATAAAAGTGTAGAAATTAAAAATTCTTACATTGCTGGGACTGCATGCCATACATTCTCTCTCCAAAACCTACAAATGATATTCGGAATAAAAATTATTTCTATTCTATATATAAGCCCTATAAAATAAAATGATGTTTCAACCGAACCTGACTGAGAGACTCTAGTATTTCATGAAATCCGATGGTTAAAGCCCAACGGCGCATCCGATTCAATTCCTAAAATGTAGAAAAATCAGACACATTATCAATTCTAATGGCTTACACCAGGCAGTTGAAAAGCGAATGAGAAAAATGTCTCACCTTAAAAAACTGTTGACTCTTGTCCGGTAGCTTCCTCGCTGCCTACATGTCAAAAACAAAACAAAAGAACTACATCAGTAATAATACGTCAATGCCATTATATTTATAAAAGTCTATAAAAAACTGTAGGGTTTGTATAAAACTGGTGTATTTTGTCTTTTCATTACAAACTCTGATCTGGTACGTACCCGTAATAATTTCTACAAAAAATATAATCATCACATGAATAATTAACTTAAAAAATCATAAATTAATTATGACTAATAAATATGTAATTCAAAGACATAGAAATTTACTTGAATGTCACTATTGATTCCAGCTGTGGTAATCCAAACAGTGGGATTTGAAGCATAACTTTTCTTCTCTTAATTTTTCAAAAATTTAATTCCATTTATTAATATAATCATGTAATGTATATGATAAAAAACATCAAATTGACTGTACGAAAGCAGGTAACATGTTGTCCATCTTACCGGTATACTTGACAGGGAAACTCGGTGTTGGAGGTGGTGGCATGGATGTGCCACTATATTTAGCAGCAAGTCTATTCATGAGCTCATCTTTAGATCCAATTTCTTGAAGATTTCCCAACCATGGAACTACATCGCTTCCTAAATAAAAAGACACTCGCAATTAATAATGTCAAAAAAAAGACTCTTAGAAAGATGTAACCATTGCATTGGTGTACAGTTTAATTTACCTGGTTGTAAAATAGACAACATTAAATTAGACTTCTTTTTGCTGTCTGCCCAAGAATAGATGAAACCAAACCAATTTTCTCCAACTTCTGCAATCGCGCACAAATTTTCCACCTAGAGTATCAAATGGACACAAATTACTTCAATTATTATCAACTCTTTGTAGTCTTCATTCTTCTAATAATTTGTTTGATATGAATTTAAAATGTTACTGTGTATTTATGTATCATCTTACTTTCATAGCACCGTGTAATAGAACACAAAAATTTGGTGTTTTGCCATCAGCATCATCTTCAGTATCTTCTCCCTTTACATCCCCATAAGTAACGTTATCTTGAAAAATAAATGAAATGATTAAATTTGCAGGATAACAGTATGAGCATTGTAATTAATCTCATACAAAATATTCGGACACTAAACTTTTATATAAAAAAATTGGACGTAATTATTTTAAACTAACCTAATGATCTGAGCGGTAATAAAAGAAATCTTGAGTGAGCCGGCGGACTGGATAACTCGGCCGTAGTGACGAAACCAATAACATCGATAGTTTCTGAGATCTCAATTCTTTTTTCATTTGCCCTTCCAACATACGGTTGTGGAGGAGGGCAAAGTGTAATTTTGGATGTTAAATTGCCACAGCGTAATACTGAAAAATCGAATTTGATTGTCACAATTTAAATATAAGTACAAGAATGATGTCAATATGTAGATGGTATGTGCAATGACATTTGCATATATTTCTGAAATATAATTCACAGAATTTATTATTATTTTAGCATTACCTCCTTTATAAGGTGTAAAGTCTTTGGCACATAATTTTGACACCGCCCCCATACAGCCCTACGAACAATGAAATCAATCAATTAATTTTTAATAACATAAATTCGATCTCAAAAAATACTACACATTAAATCATAATTTATGATTCATAAGCAAAGAAAAAAATAGGATTACTAACCTTGCTAGTTAAATGGCTTTCAGGGAAATAAACGACACCGTCCCCACAAGTCAGTTCAATTAATTTTTGAAGCATCTGACAATTTTCTGAATAATTTTTATCGTCGGGATCACCTGTTTATAGTATTAGAAGAATAACATATTGGTTTAATAGATGTATGAATACAACATGTTAGGGGTTAAAATTACCCTAATGTATGAATAAAAAAAATGTTTATTTGTACTCACTGATAGACAAAATGTTCATTTTTGCTGGGAAAGGAAATGGTTTAGCCTTTTGAGGTTGTGAGACTGTGTCACGAAGCGAACCGGGACCAAATCCTGGTGACCCATCGGTGACCTTGAGTAGGGGGTAAAGGTTTACTAAAATCAATTACTGTGCTAAGGAGACAAATTCACATTTGATGACAGATAACTCATAAAAAGGTAAACAAGATTTGACTGAATTACGAGTAAAATTTGGACAGGTACAGTAGTTCCCCATTGTTCCACAACCATGGTAGTAATTCCATTTAAAACAGACTCAAAATTTGTCTTGTCATAGTCACTCAAAGAATTTAAGTGTGACCTGATAACATCCAAATCCCGAATAAAATACGTTGGGTGTGTGAGAATTTCATAGTGCGTAGAAAAAACGATCTGTAAATAAATAACCAAACGTACAGTCATGCAAACTTTTTACATTCACAATCAGAATTTTACTACATATTGGCCTTTTATAAATCCACTAAATTGCATTATTCATTCATACAACCTACAAAAAGTTAAATAGAGAGAATGTAGACAATTTTCATGCGTAAATATTTACGCATGAAATATATCTACAACTAATCTTGTACATTGTACGAAGTTGTGAGCAATCAATGCAACTTGAGTTAAAAATCACATTTATTTTGTGCAAAAATCAAGTTAATTTCTATTTTACCAGTGCAACAAATTCCAGTTTACAATGAGCCCCAATATGGTCCAAAAATTGATGAATCTACGAATAAACAATATTTAGGCTATTACTGTTACAAAATAATATTTAGTACATATTAAAAGATGAAACACATTAAAAGTATCTCACAGCTTGGACAGCCAATTTCTTTCTAGTGGGAATTTCTTCTTCTGCTGCATCTGGGGCAAAACTGCCAATTGGTCGACACATCGAAAGAGACACGTCCAGTGCTATTACGGTCGGCATTCTTTAAAATTATTTCTTGACAATTACTATATGAGTTCTGTAATTTAATCATCAAAATATATCCATAATTAGTTCTGTTATAAGTGCCACAGAGAAGGAAATCCAACACAAAAAAATGAAAACAGCAATTCCTATTATGCTATGTGTTCATATCGAAAAATAAATGCAGCTGAACTTTATATTATCCACACATATGATACGATAATATTACCACAAATTTTTATTTCATTTAACTCTTACATACACACCCACTACCTACATATTAGAAAAATCCCTCAATATTTTACTCTAATCTTATCACAAATATAATGCTAAAGGTGGACAATGTCATGTGTAGCTTTTTCATATGTCACAAGTCTCACAAGGGTATCCAGACAAGACGGATATGATAGCTAAACCATTGCCACTCTGATAGTTGTTTATGCATAATAATTTTATTCAACTTCAGTGTATATGATCTCGTGTCATCCTATGCAGAGAAGAATTATCATTTGACCTTATCGTACAATAATAATAAATAATTATTAGTATTATCTTTAACTGAAATTGAGTCGTCTAATTGATATTAATGGGTGAACTTTTCTATCAACAAAGCCATGAGCAAATGTTATTAAAAACTGTAATCATCGTACAATCAATATCAGGAATTTAAAATCAAGGGAAAAACCCCAACAACAATTGCAACCCAGTCCCTGACTTGTATTCAGACAACTCTTTCATTAGATCACACAGTAGAGTTATAGGGACTTGAGGACTGAATTCTAACCTATCCAATGGTCCCGTATCATCAATAGATCATCATAAAACTGCATTTTCACAATCCTTCCACTTCAGTTTCTTCCTCTTGTTTTCCGTGACTCTTTTCAAGCTCTTTCTTTTTGTACACAATTTTTGCCGTAAATTCTTAGCAATACAGTCCACAGTTTAAAATTCAATAATATAATAAATCTACATAACGTCAAGTTTCTTGATTTCACCTAGATTTGTTTTCAAATGTACGGTGTCCTCATATTAATACCTCTCAAGTTTAATATAAAAACTATTTTATGGAAACTCTATTGCTAATACTCTATGGAACAAATTTAATCTCACTGAAAATCAACCCTCTGTCCATTTACGTCATTAACTACAAGAATTGTATTTAAATACAATAAAAAATAAATAGTAATTATGGGTTGGGCAAACTTAATCACAGTGGAACCCACAATGTTTCTTCAACAAGTGGGCGACACATTGACCTATGTCATATATCAAAATCTATTTATTGATAAGGTAATAAATATTTAATATGCCACTTATTCTACGTAACTGTAAAACTGTAATTAAAACCAACTATATTATTCTATAATTCTATCAGTAAGTTGTAAATGTACAAATTTTGATTCAGATTGATTATGATGATAGATTTGCAGAACTGATCTAGGATACTCTACCCAAATTTGTGATCTCTACACTCAACTTTCTGATGAACTGACTAATGAACAGGAATTTCTTCGGCCAGTGCAGACTCAAATTCAGGTAGTCATATAAAATTTTCGTGTACGTACTTACAGCAGGTAGTTATTAACGGATGTGAAATGCGTATAAGATGTATTTCTCGCAGATTTAATAAACTTTTATTTTGAAATTTCTCAAAAATTGTATAGACTGCCTCATCCGAATTTCTCCTGTACAATTCCCTCGTGGAAAATTCTCTTCCAGTTTTTCTCGTACTTTTTCTGGGTGTATGGAGTGATAAAATGAGACGACGTAAACCTCCGCTATTGTTATGTCTTCTAGGAAAAATGCTACGATCTCTTGGTCTACTTGTCAATGCTTACTTTTTTAATTGGTCTCCTATTCTCCTACTCTTCACAGCCGCACTACCCCATGCCTTAGGTAGAGACTAAACAGTACTTTACTTTGTTAAATTATCAAGTAACCAGTACAAAATTAACTGTACTTGAATTCTCTCGTTATTTACATGCTTAGGAGGAGCCAATGCTGTCTTTCATATGTCTGCCTTCAGGTTCAATTAAGAAATACTAAAATTTATATTTCAGTTCAACAATATCCTCAAACATGGAAATTTATATTAAAATTGTTTTACATAATTTCAGTTACATTGCGGATTCAAGTGTTCCTCGGAGCCGAACATGGAGACTTGGTATTGCAGAAGCATTTTGGCAACTTGGGTCTCCAATTGGTCTATTCTTGGGAGCCTATTTATTTCAACAAGGTGGCTATCTTTGTGTATTTGGCACAAGTTTTACATTTCATCTCATCTCTGTTCTCTACACTGCCTTCCTTTTGCCAGAAGTACCACAACCAAAACCCAATAAATTTTTAATTCTGAGTAAACATGGTAATTATGGTACGTACACTGAGGCGCCCATTTCTAAACGGATTCGATTCTACAGTGAGAATGAGACCAAAAATAAAACCACGTCAACTGATGCCCTTTGTGATGACATTAAAGAGGAAGAAGAGGATGATCAAGATTTCAAGGACATAAGTACTCATGACTTTCTAGACACCATTGAGGAAGTCACAAGTTACAAGGCAAACAACAACAATAATAGCTTTGAGCACAAGTTTGATGACCACGATGAGGACAAACAATTGAAACGTCCTTTATTGAGTACAGATGACTACCGTCCAGAAAATTCATCTAATAAATATCTCACACCACCACCATCCAATCCTTTACCCAGTAATAAAATTACGCAACATCAACGTGCTGATCTACTAGTTGGAATTGAGTCAAATAATCCAGACAGTGAAGAACCAAGTTCTGTCTATGAATTCATTATTGGATCTGTGAGAGCCATTATTCGACCTAGGCCCAATCATACCCGAAAATGTTTGTTGTCTCTTGGAGCCATTATGCTCTTGTATGGAGTTGCTTTCTATGGTAAATATAAATACAATGTCCTATTAAGTCGAGTTTTTTCTTTTCGGTTCACCAATTTTTAATATTTTTCATTATATTTACAGGGGAAGCCAATATGAAGTACCTCTTCACCCGGAATAGATTTCAATGGCGTGAGACTCAATTCAGTGCATGGACAATTTTTGACAGTGTCATCGTTGTGATTGGATTAACTATTGCAATGCCAATTTTCAGTAAACTATTCAAAATGAGTGACCCTTTGGCCGGAACTATAGCTGCCTTTGCCAGAGCAGCATCTCGGCTCTGTTTTGCTCTTGCACCACAGTCAAGATTTCTTTTTTATGGTACAAACTTCCTCTTTCTTTGTTTATTTAAAATGAGTCATCGGCTTGAGCCTTATTCATAAAACTTTACCCTTTGTCAAAAAGTAAATTATATGTAGTATTAGTCATTATTGATATGTCAATAGACAATCAAATTTAAAAGATAAGACCTATGCACTCAGATGAAGATGGACACGAGATAGACACATATTTTCTTCCTGTTCTAATCCTTTGACCATGACTTTCCATTTTACTTCCTATACATAAAGTTCAGTACATTGTTTACAATCTTAATTAATGTTTACTTACACAATTTAACCTACTGTTTGTTACGACCCGCTAAAGCCATAGTGTAATCATGGAACTGTTAAATTTATAAGAATGCTTAAGGCCAACATGATTATTTCAAGTTCAAGATCAACTAGCATGTGACAATGAGATGTAACAAGTTCAAAACCTTTGTAATAATTTTTTAAACATCAAAAGGATCCCTAATGGACATTCCTGGGGTCATAGGTCCACTCTCAGCGAGATCTTTAGCTTCTAAATGTGTCCTTCGAGATGAGAGAGGTACTAATAAGACATTTTACAAATTTTCTAAAATTTAGAATATTTGTGAAAGAAAACCCAATCAAGGGTTAAGCTAATGTACTTTGAATGTTCAAAATTGTATGACTAAAATAATGTGAATTATTTTTGACAACAGGTCGTGTCTTTGCCTTCCTGGGCTGTATTGAGGCAGTGGTTCCTTTACTTGCAGTTCCTCTGTACTCTGTAATTTATACGACAACATTGACAGTTGCACCCTCCGCTATCTACTACTTATCCACCTCAATTTATGCTTCTATATTTATAATTTTTGGGTATTTACAATCATACAATAACATTTGATTTTGAGTATTGCTTAAACCAAGACTAATTTCCCTACTATAATTTTTTGTAGGGTGCTATTCATTGCGCTTAAAATGAAGATCGTTCAATTCAGTGGAACGGATGTTACTGCTCTATTCAATCCAATTGCTGAGAAGACTGTGCCGTTGTCAGGAGTTCACTTTGCCTGTAACATTTACCGGCGATCAAGTCTGTCATGAAATGAATTATGCGGTTATTATTAGAGGCAAATGTACGTGGAGCTGGTCCTTCCTAACATTCTAAAGTTAATTATTATTATATTTTGTTATACATTAATTCTTACGTCAATACACAACATCTCGCTCTTTGAAATGTAAATTATATAAAAAGACTCGAATAAAACTTATCCTAAAGTTGACAAAACATGAACACGGATTTTTTTGTCTTGATATGAACTTGCCTACAGAAATTAAAAACCAATTAAACAACTCACCTATTGTCTTCTTTTCATTCCTGACGAGGTGTAATTGACAGGTGCTTTGAATCACAATAATCGTCAGAAGAAATTACAAATTACTTTCCATCTCAGTTCTCAGAAAAATCAGACTTGAAAAAAATATTTTGATTTCTTTTAAAAAATGAGACGGCATCAAGGAGATCTTGGCGAAAAACGCGGTAGGATGCTGAGTTTGACAAAGCGAAAAAAAAGACCTCGTGAAATTTTTTGTTTTGTTTTGGATTCTGTCAAATTGTCTTTAATTATTAGTTAAGGATTATGAAATTAAAAGTCTGATTAGCGAAGATTTTTCAAGATGGAATTTATTACGGCCACAAAAAGCCAGGTAAGAGGATTCAATGTTAAAACTACAATAATATCATTCATTCGGAAGTTTTAAAATTTTGCCCTTTTGAATTTAGGTGTTTACTTCACATGGAAAGCAAGTTAAGGAGAAATTTCCCTGGTATCCTCAGGAATTGTGTAATGAATGGCCACATCAAGCCAGTGCATTGTCATTTGGCGAGTCCAGTGTCATTAAATATGCTCTGAGTTATCCTAGAAGAACTGGTTTGGAAGTGTAAGTATTAAATACTTAGTAATTTGCTCCTATGATTTTCATGATTTCTATCAACATATTAGCTTATATCAAAAATGTTTTAACCAATGACGTATGTTTAGATCTCCGGATGAAGGAGATTTCCCAGAGTTTACGGAGTATTTTCCTGTTTTGGACAAGTCAATACATGGACAAATTGAAGAATGCTTTGTTAGTCGTGGGGTTTGTACACTGTCCACTGGTCCTCTTGGTGGTCCTTCTAGACTCAAAGGACTTTATAGACCACATACCTCTTATGGCACTGGGGTCGGAATTAGAAGTGTTGTAAAAACATGGTTCCCTCATGACGTTGACGATGAAGCGACAACACTAGAACAAGACAAAAAGAACAAAAGTATTTTTCCATCGTATTTTGTTTCAACTTTTTTTGTATTAATTAAGATTTACCTGATTTACTAATTAAATTTGTTTTTTAAAGGTGCATATATCTGCTTGGCGGAAAAAGGTACACGATACAGTTTACAAATGTAGTTTTTTTAACTTTATGCAGCTTTATTATTTTCAAATTAATTTGAATATTTCTGGTGTTTTTTGAAGAGTAGCTGGTGTGTCACTTTATTGTGAGACTAGCAGTGAAAATCATGTAGCCTACATGCCGGAATTTCATATTGAACAAATTATGTCTTGTGATTTTGGACTACTCGTCATTCCAGGTATAACTTACTGCAGTCCCTAATTTGAATATTGATTCACTTATGATTCATTCATCTGTAACTTTAAATAAATTAATGTACTTTTTTATCCCTTTTTTCAGCCGGACAGAGTGGACATGATTCAGAGTCAGTGGATGACAAAAATATGTATATACTAACTCACCCTATCAAACAAGTCAGTAAGATTTGGCTTAAGAAAAGTCCGACACAAGGTGAGTTTCCTTTTTTACTGTCATAAATAATTCAGTTGTAAATCGTCACTTTTTTCAACAACTTTGAATCAAAGTAAGCGTACAAAAGTTGATGTTAATCTCTTTGTATTTCTGATTTTTATATAGATTACACAGAATATGACAATAGTGCTGAAAATGAAAAATTCTTGTGGTGTGAGAAGGATTTATGCATTTTCTGGAGTTTGAAGCATAACAAGATTACTTTACGGCGTCTTGTCAAATTACAAAAAAGTGTAAGAGCATGTACAAATAAATAAAATTTCACAAAATAATGATAAAGTCAAAGCAAAATAAGTAAGCAATAATTTTCTGACATCTTTTTATTTCAGGATGTTTTACAAAGTACAGCTTTAAATGCTTCTGCAACTCATTGTCAGACTACTCAAGTTACTGCAAGTGAACATAGTATACCAAATTCGATGACTACTTCCAGACATTATACCCCTCAAGGAAATTTAAATTTATATTCTCCATTTAGAAGACATCAAAGTTCTAATGCTATGAGAGTCAATAGGTTAGTATTTTATGGGTACTTTTATACGTAATAGTATTATTTTATATTCCTTACTACATAAGTATACTTATTGATGAAGATAATATTTTATTTTCATTGTACATGAAATTTACAGAGAAGGTTCCAGTACTTACTATTGGCCATCCTTTGATTTTGGTGATTCGTCATTGAATAATGGTCTCGCCGTTGGATTCTACCCGCCACATGTTTGTGTTTATGACGATCCTGAATATTATTTCCGACCATTATTTCACATTGAATTGGCCAAGAATAATTGGAAACTACCTCGAAAATTTTTGGTGGCATCCTCACCGAATGCTTCTAATCGCATTGCTCTTCTATCGTTGATAAAAAATCATTTGTATGTGCATGGTGTGGATGTGGATTGTGGAAAGAAATTAAGTCATTATGCCACCAATCAAGTGACAGATTTTTCATGTTCTAATGGAGAACGAGATGGATTTTCATTTATAATTCTCTTGGAGACTAGTGGCAAATTAAAAATTGGCTGGTTTGACGAGGATTTTAAAATTGTGTGTTCTACTGTGATACAACATTCATTAAGTGATGAGTATCAAATTACAAGTGTCTCTCACGTATTTTTTGGTGATACCATAGTTTGTGATGCTAAATCCATTAATTCTATTGGTAGTAGTACTACTGCCGTTGGTGACAATACAGTAAATGTGTCCATTCAATTGAAGAACTATCAGAAGAATGTTTTAATAAGAAAATGTATGGACCGATTCCAACGAGAATTAAATAGTCAAATTGTGGCAACCATTTTTGCTTACTACATGGAAAATGGCCAAGAAAAAACCTTTGAAGAGGAATGGGACAACTTTGTAGAGTTGATTGAATCTATTTTAGCCATGGAGTCTGTGAGTCAAAGAGCTTCCATAGGAGAAAAAATTTTAAGATTAATTGAAAATTTAAGAGACGTGAGTATATTTTAATTATAATAATATTTTATTCATTTCATTTCATTTTTTAAATTGTATATTTTACGTGTATTATTCTCTTTTATATCAGAATATGAAGATTTATAGTGCGTGTGGATTTTTTGCTGAGAAGTTACAAGATTTTGCAAATTCTATTGTAAAGTTTTTAAAGGAAAAAGCTCACAAGGTAAGCATCCAAGTCATAATGTGTAGTTGAGGAAATGTCCATAGATATTTTTATGTTTATTTATTACTGAAAAGGCTCACAACGCGTGTGAATTAATTAATTGTTCGTATAAATAGAAACAACTCTTCGCTAAATCATCATCATTATTTGCTACTTTTGCCAATTTAATAATGCATGAGAATCCATCGACGGATCCATCTTTTGAAAAGCTTCCAGAAGTCCTTCAAATTTTATTGGACGATCCAGATAAAGTGACAAATATGGAAGAATTAGTTACCATAAAGAAGAAATCAGGTAAATTTGCACCCGCAATAGAAATCCTGATTGCAGATGTATTTCTACGTAATCAACATCGAGTAAGATTTGACTGGCCGGAAAGTGTGATTAAAGCTGTGGGTCGATTTGACTACTTAAGTGGTTCCAATAGAACAGATAGTCTTATGAATGACAAGCTTTTTAATGTCGTTCCTCCTCTATACACTACGGATTCTGATGATCCTACAGAGGAAGTGACAGTAATGTGGACTTCTCATGTATTAAATATGGTAATTGAATAACCAAGTAAAATTAAGTTTAACTCAAATTTCATTGTATTCATTATGTACTTATTACAAAATGGAAGAATTTATGAATCAACTCAAATTTCAATTTACAGAGAATATTCTCTGAAGATCGAAGACTGGAGGAAGTTTGTCGTCTTCTAGACTCTGCATCTCCACTGTCTATCGATGTAGAGCAACGGGCCGAAAGTAAGAAACTTTTTGACTTTTAAAAAACTAAATTTATTTTTATATCAAATTATTTATGTAAGAAATTTATTCTAGAAGTTTGAAATGATTTTTTCTGTCATCTTTAATAATTTCGTTGTTTTTTGTTTATAGTGTCTGACCATGAATATGTGGAAGAACAAGAAAAACACTTGTTGCAACTAGTTCAAATTGCCTTTTCAGCCCCAGTTGGTAGAGCAGCCTTTACTTTACGGACAGAAGAAAAAAACTTTGCCAATTTAACCAGTCATATATATTTACCAAAGTATGTGCACTTTAGTCATTAGATACTTTAATTCAGATTCTGTAGGAATGAAAAAAAAACTACTTCTTATTGGATTATATTTTAGATTATGCTTTTCTGGAAAATGTGCCAACAAAGGAACAACAATCGAATTGAATGATTCAGACTTACCATCAAGTTATACATCCTGGCCATCTTTTCATAATGCAGTGGCTTCTGCTGTATCCGTCCGATTTTCCGATTCACCCGCTGATGCATGGTAATTCATTTTTTTGTACCTTTTTTTGCAAAGTAAAGTAGGTAAAAGTATTACCAAAATAAAGACGCTTTCATTACAATAAATGTTTGATTATTTTGAATTTTAGGTTTGCTTATAATAAAGCAAAAACTATTGAAGGTACTGAGCAAGCTGGTATGGTACTTGGATTCGGACTCAATGGAATCTTGTCTGCCATGCCTCCAACATTGCGACACGAACATCTAGCAAGGGAAAATTCTTTTACAACAATGTCGATGTTATTAGGATTAGCAGCAAATTTAGCTGGTACATAAAACATATTTTCAAAGTCGTTAATAGCCATTGTCCTATTTATTTAATACATAATATCTTTGAATGAATTTTTGAATAGGAACGGGAGATATTTCAACTTGGAAATTAATAAGTCTTCATATAAGTGCCATGCTTCCAGCTTGTACAACTGAATTAGAAATTCGTAAGTAAAATATTACCATATTTATTTAGTACAAAAAATGTTGAACATACATAAGTACAGTATTTGTAATTAATTAAAAGAACAAAAATGGTCACCAAGTATGATTATTAAAAGTTACTGTATTCTAATTTTTCAGCACGTTTCGCCACCTTAGTTGCTCCTTGTGCTCTTGGCTTGTTATTTCTTGGAACTCATAATAGTCACATTGCCAAAGTTTTACTTGGAGAAATTTCAAAGCGTTATAGTCCCTTGAGTGTTTTTGGAAGTAACTCAATGAATAATTCTGCCTCTAATGTAAATCCTTCCGATGCTAGTCTCATGGCTGCTGATAGAGAGGCTCATACATTGTGTGCAGGTTTGCGTTTTTCGTATTATTAACACAAATGTTTGTTGCAAACGTTTTTTATCTTTGTTCCTAATTTTATTTTATTTTGCTTCATTTAGGGTTCGGGCTTGGATTTGTTAATTTAGGAAAAGGTCGTTTGAACAGTGGGAGCATTGAAGATGGGATTGATGGTATTCTTCGACGATTTGTTGTTGGTGGACCAAAACCTGCACATTTAGTCGCTGGTAAGCTATTTGTGCCTTGACTGGTTTAAAAAAATGCATGAGAGAATTCTTATTTTTAAATTATTAAATTAAACGAATTCTTTGATTTTTCAGAAGAAGAAGATTTATTCAGTCAATATGGAAATTCTTTACCATCATTATGGGAAGAATATCGTTGTTGTCATATCGAAGAAGGGGACAATGTCAACGTTGATGTCACAACACCGTCAGCAATTATTGCTGTGGCATTGATATATTTAAGAAGTAATACCAAAATTGAATACGACATGATATAATTGTAGAAATTCTAGACTTGAGATTAATTTTGTTTCGTTGAAATTATTTAGGTGGAAATGAAGCAGTTTTAACTTGGTTATCCCCACCAAGTACCCTTCATTTATTAGATGGTGTTCGTCCTGATCTCCTCATGCTTCGTGCACTGGCATCAATTTTAGTTTTTAGTGAAGTCCCAGAACCAGATGTAAATTGGTTGGAAGATAATCTGATGCCATCAGCTTTAACAAAAAGCGCACTTAAGCAACCTGAACCAAACTCTAAGACTGATCATGAAAGTATCAAGTAAGGAATTCTTTATCGATCAGATATAGGGGCATAATATACGTTTTTATTTTAATTAAGAATTTTTAAATTTACTATTTTGTGTGTTTTTTTTAAAAGTCAAGCATGGGCCAGCATAGTTTGTGGATATTGCTTGGGTCTTGGTATTAGATTCGCTGGGACGTCGGACTCAAATGTGAAGGAGACGTTGTGGCATTACACAAATATGATTTTGAATATGTCTTCAACGGATTCAAAACTCTCAGAATATTTTCCAAAAAATTTCCTAGAGTCTTCCGCTTGTAGTTTATTATTATCGTTGGCACTCGTGAGTGCTGGAACAGGGGATGTTGGCGTTCTTCGTCTATGTCGATTTCTTCAAGCAAAAGTGGCCACAACTCCCATCACTACAACTAGCAATACTTATGGATTTGAAATGTGTATTTCAATGGCTACTGGAATTTTATTTCTTGGGGGTGGACGATACTCTCTCTCAAATGATGATAAAAGTATTGCTGTTCTCTTGGCTTCTGTATTTCCAAAGTGGCCCATCAATGCTAATGACAATCGGTAAGGATTTATTGATTGAACAACTTGAATGATGATATTTTGTTTTTCCAAATTATATTGAGTGACAATTAATTACGATGAATATCCATCTGTAAATTTAGATATCATCTTCAAGCATTGAGACATCTTTATGTATTGGCAGCTCAGCCAAGATTAATACTTCCACACCCATTACCACAAAACAATGAAATTAAATTTCATATAGAATATTTAAATAGACAAGTTACTGTTTCAAATGCTCCAGTTTTACTCCCTCCTTTTCATCTTATTAAAACGGTTAGTTACATCAGTAAATCTCCTCTAGATATGTACATATTATGACTTTACTTATTAATGGACACTTCTGTGCAAAATGAGATGATTTTTTAACACAATTTGAACGTAATTAACAGGTAAGGATGGAAGATTCAGCATATTTGCCAATCGAATTTCAACTCCCTGGAGACTTGCCTCATTTAAAGAAAATTGTGGAAGGGGGAGGACTCTTGAATTTAGTTAGAAAGCCCTTAAACTCGATTGACCATGGTTTTATGAAGAGAATGGCATGGAGAGAAAATTACGTATGTTAATTTAAATGTGAATGAGTTTTGATTTAGTATAATGATATTTTCAATAATGAGAACTTTTTGTGTAGACGTTCCATGAGACTTTTGCAATTGACAATGATCTGCCAGTGGAAGAACGTGTCAAGATTAAAGAGCAGTGTCTAATTACAAGAATGGCTGAATGGAGTGGACTGGATGACGCTGTTCCTGCATTTTTGGCCTTACAACATGTAAGTAACAAAATTTGGAATAAAACTAAAATTGTTTAATTTCTCTTATTTTCTTATTTTTGTATTCTCAGGGTGATTCAAAGTCTGAGGATTGGAAATGGCAACTAAGGATTTTATACTGGTGGGTGCTTAGAAGTCAGTCAAGAGAGCGTTCTAGTGCTATAAGATTTGATTTACTTGCAAGTATTCTCACTAAAGCTGAAGGACAAATTGATATTTTTGTTTCAATGGAAGAAACTGGAAAAGGTGATAAAAGCTAAAAAACCGAATCTGATGTGGATCAAAAGCTAGGTTATTTTCTTTTTTTCCTTTTTGTATTATTTACTTCTAACTAAACTCTACAATCTACAGCAATATTTTGCATTTATCGTTCACATGTGTTTACATATATTTTTGTTGACATTTATAATGAGGTATAAATAAATTATGTCGTATTACTTAGCTGTTGCTATTCGTAAACTCATATTTTAAAAGTTTTATTCGTTTCGAGGCACTCAAAATCACAAAAATTCGGAATAACTTTTGAAGTATATGTATAGTAAAAACTTAACATGGTTTACCGTCATTTAGCGTAAGAAAATGTACACATGATGATGAATGTTTCAAAAATAGTCAACATTTTATTCAATATCTCTCACAATGACAGGTATTTCATATACATTTAAAAAGGGACCCTTTTAAAGGGTCTAATTACCTGCATAATAATAATGACTGTCTTTGTACCAGCTTTATAAGCTGGTACACTTTATTGTACAATGGCAATTTTTCCTAGAGAACGTTTTTTCCTCATTAATCATGTACTAATCGTCAGTATAATAAGTATTTATTTTAAAAAGCTGTCGGCCATGAATTTATTGCTTATTTAGCATAATTTGAAAAGTACTTTGTAACTGAACGATTATCAACACATTTACTTATATTATATACATAGCTATTGGTACTGTTGATTGTTCTAAATTCCTTATGATTTTCAATGCAAATGTCAATTAATGAATCGAGCTCATACAGATACAAGCTGTACAAAGTTACATAATATGTAAAGTTACATATTATAGTTACATATTCTTATATTATAGTTTATCAAAATTTTTCTCTAATAAAGGACTTGCTTCGAGATCGATAGGCTCTAGTACGGTCAAAATCATCAGCAATTATTCTCAATTGTTTTCCGATCCCTTCCAGGCTAGATGAAAGTCTTTCACTATCGTCAACGTGACCTGCATGAGAAAGAAATATTTTCATTTTGTATTATGTTGTCAACTGTGTAAGTACATCCCTCATAGAGCAGTGAAATTTAACAAACCTTTCGGAGTTATTTGGCTAAAGTCCGAAGTTCGCAACCACTCTGGAAGCGCAAAACAGTTTTCATAGGTTCGACTATTCACAGTTGATTGGAGTTGTTTGTCATTTGCTTTAAATAGAAATAACGTTGATTATCAATGCAATAGTTATGTTGGTTTGAGACTAAAGAGTATATAACTTACATAAATGCTTATCAAATCCCTACTTGTAAGTATCACCTGTTGCTTACATGGTATCAACTGATAATGACTTACAATTTGTAAGTTACAAATAAAATTGGGTAAATATGTAAACAATTTGAATCTTCATAAATTAAACTTACACACAATCTGGTTCCCATCTCTGTCATCTGTGACAGGTGGATAATGAAAAGAAAATGAGGCTGTCGGAGTTTGAGTCCCTATACTTCGAATTGGACTGTCAGGTACGCTTGGGCTACATTCCATGCTATTATTGCTCGAGTCAACTAAAAAAATCAAATACTTACTCTAATTGGTACAAAAATACATCATTTACTTTGTTTGAGGAAACAATAAGACTCAATCACCTGAAAATCGTCGCTGGACGGGAATGTCAATTGGAGTTGTTGGCAGTTTCAGCCCGTCCTTATTTGGTGATCGTCGTTTCATGTTCTAATAATGATGTACTCGTTTGATGGAATCTAAAAAATAATTTTAAAGTATTAAATATCAAAACCATATCCTCAATTCCAATGAGCACTTTGTAGATACAATAATATAAGACAAGTGTCCCAAAAGTTTGAGGTCACTGACCCAAGGTCATTCACAAAGTGAACCTCAAAAAAGTAACTGTTCCACTATTAAATTAATAGTAGGTATGAATAATACTCTCAATTTGAGCCTCTAATTTAATTAATTCACAGATTAAAGGACTGTTTTTATACATTACATTCAACTACTGGCTATAATTTTCAGCAGTTACATTTTAAACTAATAATTGTATTAAAGTACTTACGGAGACAACAGAAAATGATTCTTTAAAACAATAAAAATTCAGGCACATGAATAAAGATACGGCCGCCTACTCTAAGTACTACGACTTAAGTGCAGCTGGTACCTACATAATATGTATTATGTAACTTACATGCATAGGAATGGTAGAGCATAGTCGCCATAGTCTATACTGCATATAATATTCCTATCCCTCTGTACGTTTTTTTTATCATATGCAATCCACTTGTTGGACTGCGTCGCTTTTTTACATGGTGTACATAAAAAAACAGGGCCCTCCCCTTTACCAAATGCCTATATACTCACAAAAAGGAATTGAAGCAATTCTCGTTGTATTAATACTTTTATTCACAGTCATTTTCTCCATTTATAGTAAAGGTACTTTTACACATCTAAGTTTCATTATTTCGACTTGTAATAAAATACAAATTTAAATATACAAATGCGGGAGATGGTCTCATTGAAAATTATACCGAAAGATAAGTAGTACATT
>JAQIVZ010001454.1:0-32762 GCA_034700945.1 Arrhopalites spinosus
ACACAGTCGCACGCGTTAGTCTCATGTTCCTTTGATTTTGACTTTTTTTGTTGTACAATTTTGTTTTTTTGACTTGTCGTCTATTTGACCTCAGTGCTCGTGTCATACAGGTCAGAATTGTCCCAAAACTTGAGACAACATCAATGAAGGACCAGGGAACAATATTCTATAAAGGCTTGGTTAAAAAAATTCTTCTGGCCCCTAAATAATTTTGTCTTGAATCACCATACGCTTGTCTTGAATGACCATACGAAGTTGGTCATTCAAGACAAGTAACAAAGTTATTTAAGTTGTTAACTACAATTAGATCATGAATTAGAATGATCTGAAACTTTGTAGGGTGATTAAGTATGAGTTGTACGACAACTTTGTCGCTGATCATACACATTTAGCCCAATTAGTTTCAGATTTAATTAACATCAAAGTTCAACTTCGTAAAATCTGTCTCGAATCACCATACTCGTCCCTATAAATACGTAGGTCTAGGTATACAAGTTGCAATCTCTTTTACTCTCCCTCTCTTTCTAAACTCCATTTAATATATAGCAGACCAATTATTTTTCTGCGGGGAAAACTGGTAAGAGCGGGCGTATATTATTTCTCTGATGTTTTAAATGAGGGATATGACTATGAAAATGGTTGCACGATATATATCAGCGTGTTGGGTCTTTTTATCGAATGGATTATGTTCGAATGCACTATGTTCGAAACATTTTGTTCGAATGGATTCATGGTCGACTGATTCATTCTTAAGTGAGTTGGATTATTTAAATTAGGTTAGAATGGCAGCGGAAACGAACCCCGGGCGAAGCCCGGTAGGAATGAGGAAAATATTGACTAAGATTAAAATAAAATGTCTTTCGAACATAATGTAAATCGAACAAAATGTTTCGAACATAGTGCGTTCGAATATAATCCATTCGATAAAAAGATCTAGGACCATATATCAGATGAACATATCCCAATAGTCAGGTGTATGAGTATTATTGATGTAAAGAAAATTAGTGTAATGAAGCTATGTTATTATACATATAACTTGCATGTATCGTATTTGTAATACAATTGTTGGGAGAAATGGCCTATAATGACTGACTGTTTTGAATTATGGCTGAATGAAAATTTGAAGTTAAACACACGTTTAACAAGACGAACTGGTAAATATATAAAATAATCAGTCAGGTATAACTTTCATTTTCATTCCCTAAATTTATTGTGTAGTCTGTCATTCATTTCTTCTTTTTTTACATAACACTCATTTTCATTCATGTAAGAAAAATGTATCAAGTAAAAGTAAGTTGGAAAAGAAAATTTTTCGTGTCCATTTTCAACTAGCCCTCGATACATTTTATCTTTAAACTCTTAGACTACAATTATCCCAGTCTCTTTATTTATTTAAATGGACAACTGTTTGATCTTTAAATGTAAAATTTTTATTAACTTGAATTGATCTTTTTTAAACTAATACGAGAACATTTGACTGATGTCTGATAGATTCTATGTCCCTGGGAAGTCTGTGTAACTTAATACAGAGTTTTTTAACAAAATAAAACAGTTACCGTAATTATAAAATCATCTCAAATGATATTGGAACATTATTTGGACTGTCTTGTAGTGTTGTAATACAATAGTACAGATATGATGTGGCAAGTAAGACGAGATAAAATGATTCAACATCAAACTCTAATTATTACCCTTTTTTTTCATTCGCCTCCATTACCATACTATGAGTACATTTTATTAAAAAAAATTATGGTAATGAAACTAGGTAAATGTTCTGTAGTACATGACGTATTGTAATTATAATTTTTTCTTATTTTCCTTCTCCTGCCCCACACACAGATACATACAGAATGACGCTGTTCTGTCTGTTGTTCTCATTTCCTCTATTGTGTTGAATTCAATGTCTTGTTACAATTATGAATATACGTCAAATTCCATTTTAGACTTTTGAGTCAAAAACTTTAAAAGGCCACACAATTCTCTAGTCAAAGTCTTGTTCTTTTAAACTACACATTGCTAGTAGGCTTTTATACTTGTCAATTTGTAACAGATCAGCAGATGAAGCAACACAGTAAAAAAAGTATATTCTCCTTTTGTTGTAATCTCATCTGGAAATAAAAATTCATTCATTTTATATAGTTTGGTATTGGTGAGGATGTGTGTGTAAAAGTTTACAAATAAAGAAAAAGAACTGTCTTGGGGTAACTCCTTACAATATCTAGTTGATATAATTTTTTTTAGTTTCTTTTGTACTTAAATACGAAGTCGACATTATAAATATATGATAGGAAATAAAAATGGCAACAAAAGGAAATGCTGGTTTTTTTACGGTCGCGAGAAATGTCACCGTGATAAAAATCAAAGTATACAAGTTAATATTAAGAGTATTCCTCTTGGAAAAATTTAAACTATGAATGCACATATCATTGTTCCTCTTTCACCTAGTCTCTGTGTCTTTCTCTCTCTCTCTGTATTGTCGTTGAATTCCAACACTATTCATATTATTATTTTTTAATGCTAATCTTTTTGACTCTCACAAGTGTCTCCGTTTTTTTTTCGTCCCATACTCCGACTGGTTTAGTGTGAGAAATAATTTTTCTTACTATCATTATAGTTTATTGTTTGACAAACAAATAAAATTCAGCATTATAAGCCAACATATAAAATATAAAAATTATTATTCGCCCTTATTACTTTCAGTACTTATGTGCATAGTACTTGGCAGTGATTGTTCCAAATAACTAATAATATTAAGATGGAGGTCCAGGTCAATGATATGATTAAATGACAGAGAACCCTGTTTTCTCCAATGACATGACTATTTAGATTCCCTTGATGCCCTATCTTTTTATATGGGCTACTTTTAATTGGTAATTGTGGTATGATTCTAGTAAACCAAACTTTCTTTTAAAAGTGATAAAAAAAAATTAAAAACCACAAAGGCGGGGTCCTTGATATTTTTTTTATCTTGAGTTTTGCTTCAGAGTGTGGCCTGAAAGTGTTTATTGTGTAATATTTGAAGCAAAGATCATTTGTCAAATAATAAATTCATTGACAATGAGAATAAAAGTGTTATTTTAAAATACTGAAAGAGTTAAGGAAATAATATATTCCTCTGCTGAGACTGTAGTTAGTTTTCATTTTCTCCTTAAAAATATTTACAAGTTTTTCTGTTTATTTTTATTTACTGTTGAGTTTACTTTGACTTACTAATTGAATGTTGAGTAACAAAACTTTGTTTTTATCTTTTTACAGGTAGTCATCACGTCATCATTTGTCGTTCAACCCCACATTTGTCGGACGGCAGATATAAATGAAAATTTACTGTCAGAAGGTAAGAGTACGACTTTTTATTTACCTATTAACTACCTTTAGTTAAGGAAAGTTTTGTTGCAAAATGATTATCGCATCATAACAAAATATGGCATGCCAAATTTGTTCTTAGCATTAGATTTACATGATATACATTGTATCATTTATGAAGGTAGAGACTAATTAATTTCTTATTTTTCTGAATTTGAAACTGAACCAAGAAGAATGTAAAGAAAATTTTAAACTCAGTGATGATCAAGTCAAGAACGCTATACCTTTGGAAACCGCAATAGAACAGGTAAAGAAAGATTTTTTTGAAACAAAAAAACTTAATACATTACCTACTTAGATTTGTACAATAAATACTACATAGTAATAATGTCTCCACAAAAGAACCATGTAATCTTTAAAGAATATAAACTTTAACTGACCCGTCTATACTAAACTTAATTACTACCGCAAAGCTTTGTAATATCTGTAATGATCATAATATCATCTCAAAGTCAAGGTTTTGACTTTCATCACAATTGTGACACGAGCTCAATCAAACTAGCTATAGGTATACCACTTTACGGTCTTTAGATTAATGTTTAATGAAACAAAAAAAAAGAAGAGTTGGAATCACGAAACATTTTTTAGCAAAAATTTTATAAGAAAGCGTTTTACGTATCGTCGAGGTTGAAGGTCAAAGATCACTTTCAAATTTGTATCCCAGCATGTCTCTCTTTCTTTCTTGTTTTTTAAATTCAGACCAAGTTATGAAACTCAGCCTTGTTTTAGAAGGTTTACGGTGATTTTTTTCCATTCAACAATACACAGTATGTTGATATACACAGTATAATACTATGTAGTATTATACTACTAGTATAATATATACAAATGTAAAGATGAATGCGCTTTTCTTACAATAGTCGTCAGATGCTCTGAATAATATTAGTTTTAACAGACAAACGTGTAAACTCAGCGATGCAGGTCTCCTGAACGTATGTTGCTGTTATCTTACTCGATAACATATTATGAATTCAAAACGAGAATTATTACTTCCACAAGAGTAACCGGTATAGTTGGCAGAGAGTTGATAAAGTTAAAGAGTCATGTTTTAATTATTATTGTGTGGCTTCATGCTGTTGGAATAAAATGTAGTTTTCCTTATTCATTTGTACATGTATAAGTATACATTTTTTTCGATTTTTGTACTCTGCTTGAATTCGTTAAAACTATACGGGAAAAGATTATAGTAAACAATCTTACCTTTCTTTAAAACTTCTTTTTTTTGAACAACTGGATCAAGTTTATTAGTGGAACTTGTCTTTTGTGTACAAAATCCAGAGAGAAAGTTTAAATTATAAACAAGGTTTTAATCACTTTTTAAAATGAAACTCTTAATTTTTGAAACAGCTTGACGAAATAGTACGAAAGAATGCTGGAGAAGAAGAATTCACTTTGGTTGTGGACGGGCAGTTGCCCCTTCGTCAATGTCTGCATCCGGAAGCTTGTGCAAAAGTAAGTGGATTTTTTAAAATCATGTACAAATAAACTAGCTCGCAATCACTGAAAAATTACTGAAATGAAAAACACTGAAACATTTGTGAGTGACGATTCCTACGTCAAACAATGACCAGTTTTTAATGTATTTCAAATATTTTCAAAAGTTTTTTCAGTGATTTTCTAAGAATCATTGACAAATTGGTTTACTAAGTTTCTATGTTCATTAGAACATCTCCATGTAGAATATATAAAATGAATCATAAGAAATCTGATTTACAAATCTAATGTTTCTTCTTTTTTTGCAGGAAATCGCCTTACCCGCATACTATGATTCCTTTTTCGATTTAAGAAAGGAATTCGAGAGTCGTTACGATGTGAAGCCCGAGGAAATCAGTGACATGATGGAACGTAAGTTAGACATTTATTTCTAATTTTTTTTCGCCAAGTACATACTTTCGTTGAGTTGCTTTGTAAAGCTTGCGACATGGATGTGTTAAGTCTGTTTTGCCAGTTCTTTTAGTTTTATTTCATCATAATTTGATGAGGCATGTCTTTCAAAAGAAATTGAAAATTTCTTGAAGGAAAAAAGAAATGGGAAACTTTTTTTCCCCAAGACTCTTCCTTCTACATCATGATGACGTTTTTGAGTCTTTTAATTTTCCTCAATTACCGTTAGCCATTAAGGTAAAGACATGAAGTATTTGGTGTTGTAGAATCTCGACTAAAATGTTCAAGTCATATGTTGTTTTGATTGAGACTCCTTTTAATGGTCAACACGATGTAGGACTGGTAGGGAGTCGAGGTTTGTTGAGAATGTTTGGGAAACATTTATTTGTGTTTCTTTACCTACAAAGAGTTAAAAAAGTATTATAATAATTATACATATGAAACATACTTGCACTTGTACGTGTAAAAACTCATGTACATTAAACTTGACTTTGAGTGTTGTCTATGAGAATCTCATAAGTGTATGATAGAGGAGTGTGTAGAGGAGGAGGAGACGAAAAAAGACTGTGTGGAAGAGTTTTGTCTTTGGGTTTTTCGTTGTTCATGCTTGGGCCTATCTGTATTATTACACGACAATGGTGGAAGCTGCATTTGAATCCATTGTGTATGCTGTATGCACGTCTTTTTCGTATAGCTGACAAGATGCAAAAAAGTTGGATTGGCCGACCATGAACTTTTCGTATGTACCTTTGATGGCATAATATTGCTAATGCTCTTCTCTCGAGTGTATTTCAGTGGTTGGAAAATTAAAGTATAAAGCAGAGTCTCTACCTATATTATATCCCCTTCGTATACTTTATTATGTGTGCTCACCACTGGCTATGATGCAATTCAAAAGCACTTTTCTTTTCAATAGCTCTCTCTCTCTCTCTCTCATTCTCTTACCTTTCATCTTCTCTCTCTCTCTCTCTCTCTCTCTCTCTCTCTCTTCGCTCTCACTGCCAAAGGACTTACTAGAGATGCTTTTTTTACCATTGTAATGGTCTTTCTAGATAGCGCGTCCCATCGAATTCCTGTATAGGTAGAGACCAGAGACAGAGGAGAGAGGGATTTCTTGGACATAAAAAGTCCACGAGTGATGGCTTAGATGCATCGAAAAAATGATCATCATTCGGAGATTCGAAGGGAGTTTATTGCACGATTGCGTTGTATTCCGCTTGTTTACCTATATAGGTATACTTGTACATATCTAACACAGGTACGTATATACATATACGTCCGTCATTTTTATACACAAGTATGTACTTAATACGAGAAGGAATTTTGATAGTCTCTTTTTGAAGTCTCCAGGCGTGTCATGACTTACATTACTATAGAGAAGACGAGGCAGACAAAATTTAAAAAAAATGGATGTATGGAGGAAAAAGGGGATTTTTTAGCTGACTTTTATACATGTAATCTAGTATGTACATAATACGTAGTGTATTGTACATTAGGAAGTTGGATGGGAAAGAATGAATAGAGTTTTGTGATTGTGTGTGTGTGTGTGCAAAGGAAGAGCCGTATAATACAAATTATGAAGCTATGCTGCAGTACTACATGTCATTATATTATTATATGTGACTCTGAAGATGTATAATAGTTTTTTATCTGTAAATGTAATCCACTATACGTACTGATGTACCTGTACATCTCGAATCATCGTCAAGTAACATCAGTCTCTGCTGCCTCACTTTTTATATAGGGCTCCAACATGTTTTTTAGTAGTAACTTGTTCTCCTTCATATTATTATATGGAGAACTTACATATAATTTTTTGACTAGATAATCTTTATATCATATCCGTCCATACCTTACAGTTTCTTTCAAAATCATATTCGTGAGAAAAAAGGGCTGGCGAAAGTCTAGTCCCTTTTGCAGAATCTTTAAAATTCTCTACACAAGAACATTTCAAATGATATAATAGTCTAAAAGAAGAAGAGTATAAAAGAATAAAATGACATTTCATTTGAAAGAAATTACTACAAGTCTTTTATGATTTATGTATTGTTATACTATGCTGTTGTATTATCAAATTTAAAGTCAATCTAGGAATTATTAGAATTAGAATTAGATTCATACAATAAAAAATTGTTAAAAATTCCGTTCTTTTACCGGCAGGATGTACTTTATGTATTAAATAGAAATAGATTTTTTGTTCGTATGGTTCTTACAATCTTTTAAGAGTTTTTTAAATTGTACTTTTCAAAAAATAAATTAAATAATCTTTGGGACAGGATAATATTATTGAAGATCCTGCCTCATATTCATTTTTTTATCGATGATGATATAATATAATTTTTAGTCTTGGAATTATGTAATAGAATATATGTAGAGAGAGATGAGAGAGGAAAAAATAGGAGTAGTGTGCATGAAAATAAATGTAATGTGTAATAATATAGTTTGTATAATGTTCATCATTCAAAGTAGATGAGAACATTTTGATAGCATTCGTGTGTGCCTATGAGAGACATGAACATGGTCATATGTTAGAGGGTCCACCTCTGTAATTTGCAATGGCAGGTCTGTTTTTCTTCTGACTATTGTGTTATTCGTGCACCTGTGTCACACACACACACACATTTGTGGGTTATTAAAATAGAATCCTAGTTTGAATGCTCACATATAATATTAGAACGTTTACTTATTTAATAATAAACAATACAGCATGTACTCTTTCTATGCAAAAAATGGTCCTGACAGATAATACACAACTAATACTTACTATATTTTTTTTTGTGTTAAATCTAATGATGACACCAGCTGTGTATATCCCAAAATATTTGTTGTAGAAAAATTAATAACATGATAGTTATTTTAACGTCATATAGGTAAAATATTAACTTGAATCGAGGTCTTTCTTTTGTATGACAATAAGTAGCGAAAGTTCTCAAATGAATGGGAAAAAGGCAAAATTTAATAAAAAAAAAATTACAACCACACTTTTAAAACACTTTTAGAACCGTAGGTGACTTTGAGTCAGTCAAACTTTGAACTGGCCCTGGGCTAGCGTCAATCAGATTTGACTTGCTTCATGTAGTTTAGTTGTATTTATTTTGTTGATCCTGTCAAAATGTAAATAGTAGACCACATAGACACACATCTTTGGAAAATCGACATCATAAAAAAAATTTATGAGTGTATGCATTTGTATTTAGTGCTTACATCTAAATTGTACTCAAAAAAATCTTTGTACTTGTTCGTGGCTTGAGTATTAATTCAAAAAATTTAATGGTACTTTTTCACTTTTTTTTCTAGGCCTTGAGTTGAACACTACACAAGTCCTACCCAGTGAATGTGCAGAGGATGGTGATGGTAAAATCAAGGAACATTGTAGCATGACGGAAATTGTACAGAGAATGTTAAGTGATGGTAAGTTACGTAACTTATGATAAAATATTATGGACATGATGACTCTAAAATGAATATTTTAAGGACTTGGATTTTTTTCAAAAATCTTGAAATGTACACAAGGATTTTTAGACTGTCCTCAAGTCCATTATTTTTTACGTTTCTTTTTCTGTATTATTCATACTTTTTACAAATTAAAATTTCAGTAGTAAATAAATTAGTTTTAGTGCATATTAAATCCAACACCTCTCCAGAATTATAAATTAATATTTAATGTATATTTCAGGGCACGAATTTACCGCTCCAGAAGCAGTTAACATGAAACTAGAGCCCGGAATTTGGTGAGTTTTTTGGGAATTTTGTAGTCATTCATCTTTTCATTTCAAGGACAATGATTATGAAGATTTAATGACTTTGTAGTTAGTAAAATCTATTTATTTGTGTTATCTCTCTAAGATGATAATTATGTGTGTGTATTAATTATACTTTCTCTTTTTACAGTTCAAAATTTGAAGAAGTTGATAGTAATTGTGTTGTACGAGCCAGAGGTCTTCCATGGCAGTCGTCTGATCAAGACATTGCAAAGTTTTTCAGAGGTCTCAATATAGCAAAGTAAGTACTGTGTAACTTTTTATCTTTTTTTTAGTGGACTATAAACTATTTAAAGTTCATTAAATTATTACCTTGTTAGTTATAGACCTCTTTGAAATCAATAGGAATTTATGTAATCATTTTCAAATAAAGAGGATAGAATTTCCTTGAATGAAACAACATTTTGTTAATGATGAAAATGTCATCAGTAGTTAAAAAATTTGTTGTCACGTCGCAATTATATTATACAATGTATCAATTTTAATATGCTGACTGTGTCTTTGATTTTTTTACAGAGGAGGCGTCGCCTTGTGCCTTAGTCTTCAAGGTAAGGAGTTTCTCAAATGTTATTTCTTAAAAGTAATAGCCAAGTAGGATGACTTTTTGTACAGTGGTCAAAAAGCAGTCTCTAGCTTCTTTAGAGTATTGACAATATTTATTTTTTAAAACCGGCTGTGTGAAAGCGAGAAGGTGAAATTTAATGAAACTTTGATTGAAAATCAAAGGATTGTATCCGGGAAATATATTTTTCAGTGACTAACATTTTTTTAAAAAATCCTCCCTGTTGTCAGTGACTTTATTATGTCGTACCTAATTTTTCTTAAAATATTCAAATTACAAGTAGTTGAGGGTTCATTTTTAAGACAGTCACAACACAAGAGTCAATTGTATGTTAATAAATGTTACCTCTCTAATTGTGTGTACATATTTTAATGTGTGATACAGGAAGGAGAAATGGTGAAGCTTTGGTTCGCTTTGAAAGTCAAGAACATCGTGATATGGCGCTAAAGAGGCATAAACATCACATTGCTACTTGGCAAGCAACTGCATGGTGAGAAATTATTTTACACAAAATTATGAAAGTTAATTTCAAGTCTTGTTCAACAGACAAATAATGGATGAAATTTTACTGAAAAATTGTTGGGAAACTGAACATGATATTTAATCTTGGATTAATTAACAGTGTTCATATTTTTAAAAACATTAAAAAATTAAGCACCAGTGCTTAATTTTTTAATATTGGTCAATATTATTTTGCATAGCCATCTTGCAGATTCTGAAGTAAAATAGAATTTTAAATGAGTATTATTTTGATTTTATTGATCAGTGTCGTATTTTAAAATGTGAAATGTTCAATAAAAGTATACCTGAAAGTTTGAAAAGTGAATAGACTAAAATTTTTTGAGTTTAATTTGGCTGTACTGATTTTTGTTTTCTTTGTTTATTACAGTGCTTCAGTTCCGTTAATATCCGGAACAGGAAGAAAAACTCGGTACATTGAGGTCTACAAAGCATCCGGAGAAGACTTCATTAATGTGGCCGGAGGTAACTTCACAATTAATTTTTCTTTTAATATTTTACTGAGTCTATTTCTAAAAATGACAATAAACATGTATAATTTTGAATTTCCTATGACCTTATATTATACTAATTTAAATTGAGTGGAAAAATATGTTCATGAATTCCTTATTTCTACCAGCAAATGGCTGTATTATTTGTTTATCACTCACATGGCGAAATTCTTTGATGTAGAATTGGTTCGTTGGTCGATATTTGCAAAATTCTTGCGGAATTTTGCATTTTAAAATATCCAGACCATTGTGAGACAATTATTTTTCAATCGTTTTGAAGGGATGTATTCCCACGTTCCCTGTTCGATAGTTATCATGTAAATTACCACACAAATATTCATGGGTTGAGTATGCAAAGATGGTGAGATTGACCTCTGATTAGAAAGGGCTACTGATTAGTCAAAATGCTTATCACTGTGATATTCTTCCTCAAAATGGGTATCGGTATTTGTGGGTACAATCTTTAAGTTGAGATAGAGGTTTTGATGACTCATCATTTTGAAGGGTCTCTAACTATATTCTGGTAAATGTATGCATTTTACTTGTATAAATATTTAGACTACAATGTAGGAAGTAAGTAAGCATGGGTCTTTTTTTGTTTGGGAATATTTTAGTTGAATAGGTGCAATCATACTGTCAAGGGATTTCTTTTTACAATGAATAATTGCACGTTTTTATTGTCTTCATTTTAGTCCTTGTAAGAAATATCAGCTGGTCTCTTAACTTTAGTCAAAAGGATGTATTCTTTCTCATTCCAATAAAATTACATAAGAATACAAGATAATGGTTCTGAATGAGCCACTTTTCCCATCACTCCAGAGCTAACCAAGTATGCACACAGTGAAGGACTTGAAGTAGAAAAAAAAAGTTTTACATTTAACGTGTAGCATGCAAAAGCTCCCAGCGTACATACATGCAAATATTTCTTGTCTCTTTCTCTCTTGTCCAGCTGGTCATAATATGCGGAACAGATTGTTTCATTGATTACAGTACAGGCTACGTGTACACAGGGTATATAAAGATATACCATTAAACTTGAATTTTTAAATTAAAGTCATATGATGAAATTATTTTATTGAAATGACTATTTTTTTTGGTATAAATATATGATGGTTCAGCAGTCCGTTTGTATAAAATTTTTATTTTTATTCTCTCGTGATATGATTTTAAGGAGAGGGGTTCTTTGACGAAAAATTGAGGATTCATTTTCTCTCTCTCTCTGTCATCTGTGAGGATGTGTTTTACTTCAACTGTTCCAATATTTAGTTTTCGCTGTCGCATGGTATATTTATCTGCATTTTCATTAATGACGACGTTAGAGTAGACGTGAAGAAATGCACTTTTTAGGAATTATTTCAACTTCATAGGCATGGAGGAGCAGAAAGTTCATGCAGAGGGGTTATCATTCAAAAACGTTGGGAAGGCTACAATTTTTTTTGGCCGTGTTTTAAAAACTTACATTTGTAATACATGTAGTCAATATGAATATTATGTTGTCAACTTGAGGGTAATTATTTCTCTTTCCTTTCCTGCCTTGAGCACATGACACTAGAATTATTCTGAGTGTACTTACACATGTGTATGTACTTGGTGTGTCTTCCCTTTGAAATTGTGACATATCAACCCACCTAAAAATAAAATTCATTTGATGAATTTTTTTTTCAAACAAATGCACTTGATGTACATATATATATGTAATGTTGTTACATGTGTTTTATTTTTCGCTGTCCTTTTGAAAGTAAAGTTTATAGTGGCCATTACACTCATTCCGCCTTTTTGTATGGAGCATTCGGAAATATTATTATTTGCTAAATTTTCAGTGTTTATAATAAAGTGGATGGGAAGAGAGAGAGAGAGAGAACTTTTGACTTTAGTTTTTTGAAATTCTTATTTGTATGGCTTTTATATTGTTTAAATAGGCAATAGAATTTAATTATGACTATTGAGAATTGTCATAACATAGTGTAGTGTTCATTTATATTTATACAACTAAACATTTATCTCATAAATATTATTTAATGTGAGTTCTAGACAACTGTTTTATATAGGTCTTAAAGTAAATGGAATTGTATTGTGAATGCATACTTCTAGAGAAATTCAATTAGCTCCTTCTTGTACTATGCTAGGACATCGCCAGTGTTTATGAAACTTTTGGTAATTCTTAGAAAAGCTTCTCTCTCTCTCTCTCTCTCTCTCTCTTGTCGACACACACACACACAACGTACTGACGAGTTTTGAGTTTTTGAAAATATTCAAAACATAGAATCCATGGCAGACAATCTATACAATTATGTATCCATCAAGTATTAATATGCACTCGTTTTTTTCTCATTCTCTGTATACTAATTATCAGGAGGCAAGCAATTAAGTTGCAGTAGTTGGAGAGAGAGAGAGAGATTCTACCTAACTAAAGCTATCAACTTTACTAAAATACAAGGGGAAAATATAGAAAGAATCGTTTACACAAAAAAAATAAAACACAAACATTACTTGGTGTACATCCAGAGAAAAAGAGAGAGAGATGGTTTACTAAAGTGAAATATGATGACTTGAGTATAGACTCGAATAGATTGAATAATGTACACATTCTGTGTAAATCATTACATTTATAACTCTAGAGATACAGTGGGAGAGAGATATAGATATTTTGTAGATTTTACTGTTATCATAAACATATTATATAGGTAGGTATTTAATCTCAGTTCCATATATACTCTCCAGTATGTATGGGGAGTATAATGGCTCTTTATTTTTGTGTATTGGTTGGTTATGCAAACTCAATATAGAGTTTGATTTAAGTGGCAAGTGGAGGAGGGTATCAAATAGATCGAAAAATATTTCTAGTTTGAGAACTGACTGGTGACAAAGTCTACAATTGATAGATGGAGAGAGAGAGAGAAGCTATACAGAACTATTGTCAGTCATATGCACATACACACGATACTTTAACCAAAGACCCCACTACGACCATACTAAGACTAAGAGTCAGTTAGTGTTCAGCTTCTGGATGGTCTCTTTATCCCAGTTCTGCTCTCTTTTTTTTATCCTTCAAAAAATATAATTATATTTGTCAGTCAGTGTGTGCTTCCCCTTTATTTTGTATGTATATAAATAAAATTTATGTATATAAAAAGTAAATCCATGTGCGCCGTGTAAACAGGTTGCTCACTGTGTAAATTGAAATCTTGCAGAACAAATGACATTTCCACTATAGACTTTTTTTTTACATTAAAACCTTCTTCTTTTTTTCTATTACAAAAGGAAGAGAGAGATATTTTTTAATTTTAATGATTGAAACTTTAAAAAATGGTGTCACTATTGCTCAAAAGTAGTCAGAGACTGTAAAAGAATATATTTGCTCACTATATATTTGTACCTGATATTTATTTGAACGAGAGTTTTTTTTAATTTTGAAAAAGTGTTTGGTGTTATTTAATTCTAATCCATATACTTTTTAAACAAATATATATATTTTATACTTCAAGTGTTCAGATCATTTAAAACGATAATTTTTTTAAAAAAAAGAGAGAGAAAAAAACTGTGAAAATCTTGTGCTAATTTATTATTTATAAAAATTACTATATTGTGCAGCTAAAGGACAGTATCAAAAAAAAACATGAAAGGTTACAAAGGTAGAACAATGTTAATTAATAATCAATTAAAATTATTCCACTTGACCTTATTTTTATGATTTGATAATATCTATGTGTTTTGTGATCCCTCAAAAATGACAATGTTTTTTTGTTACTATGTTTTTCTTACAATTAATGAAACTGCCACATAGAAATAGTTGTATATTTTTATCAGTAAAACATTACTAAGGATTGCATGAATAATTTATTAATTAAAAGTATATGTACACATTTATATTGACACAAGTGTTTCTCAATTTTGTATTTTTAAGGGAGTAATAATGAAGCCCAAGCATTTCTGTCCAAAGGGGGACAAGTAATTGTACGAATGAGAGGACTTCCTTACGATTGTACAGCTAAACAAGTGGTAAAAACTATTTTTTTGAATATTTCCTAATTAAGTCTACCGCCATTCCAAAGTTAATTTAATGATTCATTTATGATAGTATGCTCATCCTATTTTTTGTGCTTTAACAGTTAGAGTTTTTCAACTCGGGAGAAACTCCTTGTCAGACTCTGGATGGAGAGGAGGGTGTTTTATTTGTTCGACGCCCGGATGGTCGTGCGACCGGGGATGCATTTGTACTTTTCGGTGTGGAGGATGATGCCTCAAAGGCTTTGAGTAAGCACAGAGAGAGCATTGGTACTCGTTACATTGAACTCTTTCGAAGTACTACGGCTGAAGTGCAACAGGTAGTTGAAATATATTTTTGTTCTTTTCACTCATTTTTACCATGCTCGAAAAATCATATATTCCGCCTTGATAACTTCCGATCAAGTGCAATATTTGTATGCAAGGATTGGAGGACTAACAACATTAGTTATATTTGGATGTACATAGAATATATTTTAGTATGTACACAGAGAAGAAGAAGAGTGTGAAAAAGTTTAGAGATTAGAAGCTCAAATAGAGGGACATTCGTCTCGACTACTCTCGACATAGCTATAATTGGTAAACATTTTTGGAGCAAACGAGGAGCATCAACATTCATATCTGGAGAGAGTATTGTAGGAAAATAATAATGAAATACTTTGTTGACTTGAACTGAGGGAGGAGGAGAGGCTGATTTGGAGGAAATCAGTCCCCTGTATATCAACAGTTTAGTATAATATTTTTATATTAAATAATTGAATGAAAGAATGAGAAGATTCAAGTAGTTTGGTAGCTTGTACGAGACAAATAAAAATCCACTTGTAAGTTTGGATAAAGCAGGGTGTAGAAGCGAGAAAATATTTTTTTAAGTATTTTGAATTGTCCTTTGAGTGCTTGAATAGATATCATGGTATCTCTCGTTCTCTTGATATAAAGTTATGTCCCTTAAAAAATTGTACCATTCGTAATGGTCACCTGTTTCTTATCTAATGTTATTATGTTACAACAAGTTAAAATTATGATTAACTACACAAAACTATCTGCCAATGTTATACATTTATTTTTTTGGAAAAAATATATTCAGCCAAAGACTTTTTGACTAGAATTATTAGCAGCAGAATATAAATATGAATTTTTACATGGTGCAGAACAAGTCACAAGATGTATATTTAAAATTATTTCTATTGCACTTTGTATGTACCTAGTACAGAAACAAAGGGAATGTATCATATTTATAAGATTGTAATACAATTGTAGAGACAGAATATAAAAGAAGACAGTCTTTTGATGGCTTTTCCATGAATTGTCTCAAATAGTAAATCAAATGTAAAGCCAATTTAATTTAAGTCTTTCTTGAAATTCAACAATGGTCTAGTGTAAACATTGTATACACATAAATTAAATATGAGCTCTCATATAATAGTAAATGACAACGATGTTTACTTATTAATAAAATTATTCTTAATTTATTTTATGATTCTCAGGTACTCAATAGGTGTTTGGAGCCGAAATCAGCTGAGATTGGACCACCTCAACTTCCATTAGTGACACCAGCCCCACAAGTGCCACAAGTTCCACAAGTATCAGTTCCCATCTTGCCTCAACATATTATCACTTCGGGAACGAGGAAAGACTGTATTCGTCTAAGAGGTTTACCCTATGAAGCTCAAGTCGAACATATACTTGAGGTAAAGAATGGTCATGAAATTAAAAACATTTCAGTTCTTGTATCTAATTAGTAATGAAGGATGAGGACAGAATAACTGCAAGACTCTTGATTTGTAATTAAAATTATTTATTTCTTTTTCAGTTTTTGGGTGAACATGCCAAGAATATTGTTTATCAAGGTGTCCACATGGTGTACAACTCACAGGTTAGCACTGAAATAACAAACATTTGACATTTATGGATGAGAATTTTAAAGGGACCAAGATGTAAACAAAAAAGAAAGAATTTGTAGCTCCAAATTATGATGAGCTAAGTACTTACATAGACATTCACTTGGAATGAGATTCTGAAACAATGAATTTTGAGAATATTCTTAAATTCTTTGAATTTACATCTTGGCCTTTATTATACGCTGCTTTTTTCTGTGATCACAGCTAATAAGCCTTTAGAGAATGAGTTTATTGAGATTTATACTTAATGCTTGATTATTTTCTTTAAATGAAAAAGTAAATTATTCTACAGAGTGTCTACAAATTATATTCTACTGGGAGTATGATACTAAATGTAGTAGTACAACTAATAGTTGAAATAGAGCTTTTTAAAAAAATGAGTTTAGAAATTTAAGTTGTTTTCTCTATTGTTGGGTGCATTTAATTAATGGTTTCTGTTTTTGTGTGTGTGAACAATTTTTGGGGATAATTAGGGACAGCCGTCAGGAGAAGCGTTTATTCAGATGGACTCGGAGCAGAGTGCGTATCTTGCAGCTAAAGCCAAACATCATCGGTACATGATGCATTTCAAGAAGCAGCGATACATTGAAGTATTTCAATGTTCGGGTGACGACATGAACCTCGTGTTGACAGGCGGACTTCCATCACCTCAACAAAAAGCACTCGTCTCACCTGGTATGTTATCCCCAAGTGGTGGAATGCCTATGAATCCATTTTCTCCTTCTTCACCTCATCATCAACAACAGCTAATCAGACCAAATCCAATGGCTGCTGCAATGGTTGCTGCTTCCATAAGACCCCAAGCCTTTGTTAATCATAATCATCCTAACCCTGGTTTGCTATCCTTTCTGTCTCCTTTGCCTCAATCAATGACACTACCACCGGGACATAGTGTGGGTTATGGTCAACCAGGAATTTTGGGTTCTCCTCCTTGTGCTTCTTCAGGGTTGATGGGCTCTCCTCCTAATCTTCTACAACCTGCCTCACCTGTAGCAGCTAGTTTAGTTGGTGTTTCCCATCATAGTGGCTCCTCTCTTTCATCTCCCAGCCCTGAAGATGTTGTAGTTCACAGAGCCCATTTATTGAATCAACATTTATTTCCATCTCTTCATATCTCTCCTTCACACTCACAAATGATATTGAATAATATTATGAGCCAAAATCATGCCAGAGCAAGTCCACCTCATCCCTCTCCCATTCAATTCATTAATGGGAATGGAGTTGGGACCACTTTTTTACCCCCTTCTGGGGGAAAAAGATCTTGGGATGATGCTTTCCCTGGTATGGATGCTGCTCTTATTTCTGCCAAAAGACTTTGGCAACATAATCATATGGGTTCCATTCCCAATGGTTTCCCATTTGGTTTCATTCCAAATGGTCCATCTGACCCTTAGTAAGATACTTTTAACGACAAAAGATCTTCCTTTTTTTAAAACAAAAAAATAATAATATAATAATTGTGCTAATCAATCCTCTTTAAATATATAAATATATTTATTATAATTATTAATATTATAATAATTTAGTACAGTACAATCATAATGATATATATATATATATATAATTTAAAATATATATGATTTCGTCAAAGTTAACAAACACACACAAACTTACATCCCATTTTTTTCTATTTATCAATATTTTTCTAAAATAAGTTGTTTAAAAAAATTTAATATTTCACAAAAAAGGAAAAAAGAAAGTAATAATCATGACACACGTGACGCGTGAATATTATATTCCCCATTACCCAATGACAATAATTAGAATGAAAGGAAGCCATCAGATTCCTTATAAAAGAAAACATTTAAATATTTATTCATTCCTTGAGAGAGATTCCATTTTTTATTGTAACCGTAAACATTCCTATTTATGATATTGTTATATACAAAAAAAAAGAAACTTGTGGCCTTGTCATTTATGAGTCTTTCTTATATATTGATTAGATGAAGAGTAGGTAAAAAAATATTAAATTATATTAGGTAATAATTCCACTATCAAAGTATAGTAAAGTCGGAATGCCGTATATATACAATACATATATATACTATAACAAACTTTACATAGTCCAAGAGAGAACAATCAATAAGCCCTTTAATTGAAAAGGAAGGGAATGATATATATTTTTTAGATTTACAAGTGTACTATAAGACGTACACAAATAATAATTAAATTAATAATCATGAATATAATAATCACTTTCTTTGCAAAAGACAATAAATGTGCAGCTTAGAAGGAAACTTTTTCTTGTTATAAGTTTATGTTCAACGATGAACATAATTAACACTTAAATTGACAATTATACTATAGAAGACAATTTTTAAGTACGACAATTTATGTATACGATGTGTTATATATAAAGTACAAGGAAATTGGTCAGAGGAGGTCTTTTTTATTTTTCCAAGTGGATTGATAAAATATAATACACACACAAAATAATTATGAGATTTGTTTTTTCTCTATAACAAAAAAGAAAAGATTTGTAGAATCATTGTAGTAATTCAACTAATAATAAAATTTACTACAATTTCTACAATTTCTTAGGAAAACTTTTGATAGAGTTAAATTAAAGTATAATCCCTTTTTTCAAATACTGTAATTTCTTGTGATTTTCGGAGGAGCAGAAGGAGGGAGAGACATTTTTTTTTCTTTGGCGACTTTGAGAAAGAAAAATAGTTACTTATTATTTGCTTCAGTAGAAGTATTTTTCTATAATGAAAAAAAAACATCATGATTTAACAGCAAATAGTACTTGTGTAAGTTATCGTGAAATTTTTTAGTTGTTACAATGTAGTCTCATAGTCTAGCCAAATAGTCTTTTTCTGTGTCTCTGCTACACACAGATAACCTTAAGTCATATATATATATAAATTAATTTTAAATAACGTTTTATTTGTCGTGTTGGGACACACTATAATACTGCTGAACACACCCTATACTATACTAAAACAAAAAACAATTGCAGCTCATCATTGTTGTGTTGTTGTTAAGTCTCTAATTGTTATTTGTTACACATTCATTTATTTTGAGAAAGGTTGTGGTGGGGGGAGGGGGGATGACTTATTAATATTTAATTTACTTTTTAATTATTTTTTATTTGCTGCCTAGTAATACTACAAATCAGTTTATTCAATGTTAAATGTAAAAAATTGTATGTTTTTTGGTTATCATTTTACATCCTCTTTTTCTTGCATTAATAATCTTCCTACTAGATGTGCAATAAGAATGTCGATGGATGGAAATAATTTAATGTTGATCATTTTGCAAAATTATTTAATTTATTTTATTTGTGTTCTTCTTCTCTTGGACGGGATCTGCTCGGTTTATTTATTTTATAGCTTGTACTACTCCATATCATTCACTTTGTTCACCCCTTTTTTTATGTCGTCATAATAATACGTTGTGCTCTCCTCAACCAAAAAATTATTTCTTTTTCTTCTTCTTCCATGTTTTTTTAAGAAATAATTTTTTAATTAAGATACAGGTTTTTATTATTTTAGAAAATTATTTTTTCGGGGGGGGGGGGTCACATTCCTACTCGATTTTTGGGGGATTTCTTTTTCTTCATTTTGTGTGATGAGAGTAGTCAATTCTTTGCCTTTTTATTTCTTTTGTCAATCAAAATTTTATACATGGAAATTTTGATTTCAAATTTTTCTTTGCTCTTGAGAATATTAATTTTATGATAATAATATTTTATTGTTGTTTGTGGCTCTATATATTTCTATACTTATGTTGCTTAGAATTGATGGCTCTCTCGCGCTGGCTGGTTATCTTTTTTCAAAAAAAAAAATTATTGAAGGGTACAAAAACTGTTGTAAAAAATTTATTATTTTTTGAGTATTTTCAAATTTGGTGAGCATGACTATTATTTACTTAATTCTTACGTAGAATGAGTTCATCTTTGTGTTGTACTTATTTATGAATATATATAGATTTTAGAGCATTTTATTTGGGTAATTCTTGGGAGTTGACGGTACGTGAGCCTTGGGCCTCTCTGGATGGACATTTAAAAAAGTGTACAGTATTCAATAATAATAATTTTAAGTTGTACTTGATTAGTGTAGTAGGGCTGACACTGACGCTACATATTTCACGAGTACAATTTTGATGGGTGAGGAATTATTTTTAAAAAATGGACTGTGCTTCAAAAAAAAAAACATTGTATATATTTGATGACTCTCATTTTTTGGAAATGTCAAAAAGATTGACCCATAAAAAAGAATGAAGCCAGTTTAATATTTTCGGCTCTGCTACCAGCTGCTACCCAGTTATGACCAGAATTTCTTCTCCTCAATGGCAATTAGAAGGGGATGGGTGGTGAACTTTTTTTGGTGATCTGTAGCAAAAAAAAAAACAAACCATGCAAGCAGTGATATAATAGCGCCCTTAGCTAGTTTTTTTTTCATTTAAAACCAAGTTGTAGTTATAATCATTATCATTTAGGAGATGAAATTTTGCTAAAAATATATTTTTTAATGGTGGGGTTTAAAGACGTATACACGCTTTTTGGGTGAGTTCTATTATTTTCCTTATGTGCTCCATATATATTTATTATATTTATTTATTGAAATCAATTTACAGACAATGTTTTTTTTTCACAAACATTTTTTTAAATATATATATATTAGTTAAACTGTAGTTTAGAATTTATTTTGTATCATGTAGTAATGTATAAAAACTGTTCTATCTACTACTGTACTACTATTGTACTTTTTCACACACATTTTTACCTATGGCTAAACGTTTTGGGTTTCCGTTTCGCGTTAATTAATTACCGCTACTGGTTTTGGTTCGGGATTATTTTTATTGTTTGCTGCTTTACACTTTTTTTGGTTAATTTATTTGTCCACTGTTTTTCCTATATATTTTTTTTTGTTTTTAAAAATAGTCCGTGTATGAATATTTATTTAGTAAAAAAAATTGACTCTCTTAGATGGGTTTTTTAATTCTCCTTATTTATCTGATCCCAGTATTTTGTTGTATTTATGTAATAATTTTAATTTTTATTCAAGAAATGATGAGATCAAGGGTTTTAGTTATGAATCATGTTTTAAATTATTTAACTTAATTTAATAGAAATGTCTACTAAAAGACTCTATTTTTAAGAAAATATTTTATTGTTGTGAGAGATTTTAGTTTGAGAGAAAGAACAAGTTTCTTTTTTTTAACGTTATTTTTTTTGTTACTGTAAAAACTTTTTTTCAAAAAATATTGACTATTCTCTAATTCATTTCAATTAATGGATTATGATGCAATATTATTTGAGTCAAAAAAAAGCTAAATGTTGGAATCCAAAGCGTTTGCCGTGCATTATAATTTATAAACATGTTATTTTATTCCCTTGTTTTTTTTACAAATTTTTTTTGAAGAGAATGAAAATGAATATTTTTAATCGTGATTTTATATTTATGTCAAGGAGGAACTTATGGTGGACCAGCTTATGGGACTTACTCGTATGCACAAGCTCCTCATATAATTTCTGCTGTACCAAGAACTGCAGGATCTCCTTATGGTTATCCAAATATAGGGCAAATATTTTATTGGCCCTATCCGTCACCACCTGTAATCAAAGATATAGTTTATTTGCACATAATGTTTTTTTCTTATAAAGAATAACAAGTTAGTTACTAAAATATAATTTTCTTTGATAATTTAGAGCCCAACAACAACATACTTTGGTGGACTTCAGGCTGCTCCTCCAGCTCTCGTAAGTAGAAATTAAGTAGAAATATGTCAATTAATTAAGTAAAATACATGTAGATTTAAATAATAAAATTTTTATTCACTGATAACAGATTCCACAAGAATGTCTTGGAGCCTTAACAATGAATGGAAGCTTAACAAAGGCATCAATGAATGGTCTCAATGGCCACGGTCCACCACAAATGACAAATGGAAGCCATGATCTTGGACCACGACTCATCAACACAGACTCGAATGGCTTTCGAACTGATTTAATGTTGGAGAGGTCAATTGCAGAGAAACATCGTCCTCCTCTCATTCCTACAAAAAGTTATATGGAACTCGGTCTTTTTATGGCATGAGCACACCATATTCTCACAGTAGTATGTCAATCCTCCCTTGCCCCCTTTCACATTCAACAAAAAAAATAGAAAAGAAACTGGTCAAGAACAGACAAGAGGACCAAGTTAATTGTTATTATAAAGTGCATTGCTCTAAGACTGTAGACATTTACCGGGGAGTCATCATTCTTTTTTTTTTGCTTATCGAGACAACAACACTTATGCTGTCAGACAGCCTGTCTATAATATTATGAAGGAATGTTTTAAAAAATTAATACAAGTTATATTATCACATGTACTCACAGTGTTATATGTATTATGACAGTTCAAAACATTGCTACTATACCTACTACTCTTGTTTCTTTGATTTTTTTTAAACAATTTGCATTCATGATCTTATTCTACTTTGAAGGATTGTATCATTCATCAGTCTATGAGAAATGTATTATTTTATAGAGAGTTTGATATATGTTATAATATATATACTAAAGAAACAGAACATGGACAAGAAAGAGTTATCAACTGTTGGAAGTTTCAATGTTTTCTTAAGAAGATATTGATATTAATTATCCAAAAAAGGTAATTGCAGTCTTCATGTTTCTTGAATACTTGGTTCCACTTTTTAAATGACTTGTGAAAAATGCACAATTTTTTTGCCTTCCCTTTTACTTTTTACTTATACCCCGTCGTTTTGTAGTAGGGAAACGGCAAAAAAATTTTGTTTTTATATTAAAATATATTGTTATTGTATTATTATTATTTACTCTCCCTGTGGATTCATCTGCAATATATACAGCTCTAGTTTCTCCCCCCAAAAAAAGATTGTGAGAATGAAAAAAAAGGAGACTTGTCAAATGAAGCACTTGTCCTGTGAAAATAATGAACATTTGTGTTTTTAGGCTTCAAAGCAATAATATTTTTATTTTGGCAATAGTAACTACCTACAGTGGAGTTAAATTTGATTATTCATGTTGATTGTGGTATATCTATTGAGTTGTGATCTGAATACCAACACCAAGGAGAAACTCCCCCCTCTATTAATTAGTTAAGTTTGTGAGATATTTAATAGGAAAAAAAACTTGTTAAAGGTCTCTATTAATTTGTACATTTTTTTATGTTGCTGAAAATCATCAGTTTTTAACATAGTCAACAATAAAGGAGACAATAGAAATAGGAACATTTTAAATGTTATGTGAATTATATAGTGTGATGATGTATATTAATATTAAATAGTTGAACAAATTTTTAAATGTTTTCATCATCAAGAGTCGAGTACTGTTCTAATGTTTTTAATCTAAGAAATATACATGTTTAAAAAAACTACAATTTAACGTACTTAATTCCAGTTCTTTAAACAAGATTTTAAAATAATTATGTTTTAAAAATATGGACATATCACATTAATTTAATGTTGTTTTAATCACCTGGAACCTATTAATTGTTGTGTTTTTATCTCATGTATCAAAAGTGGGGTTGTATTAGGCAAAAATTGAAAATGTTTCATTTAAAAAAAGAAGAAGAAAAACATTGTGCTTATGCCTAACCTGCAATATTTATACGTGCTATGAAATGTACATTGTCGTCAAGTAAATTAATTTTATCATTTTAATCGTGTACTGATACTACATATATATACAATATACGTTCCTTGATAAACTCAAAGTATCATAACTTTGATAATCATGTAATAATGTATTAAAAAATGTTTAATTAGTGTTTATGTAGTTATTGAGTAGAATTATTGAACAGTTTGTACTACACCGTCTAATACACTTGGACGCTAGATTTAAAATAAAATAAAAATGACGTTTTGAAAAGATATTACTACAGGGAAATGTATTTTATCCTACATTTGTCTCTGTGTAAAATAAAAATTCAGAAAACTGTATGAAAGACACTAATTTTTTTGTAAAGAATAGCGAATTTTCGTAATCTAGAGAAAAGAGAGAGATTTATCAAACAACAACATCACATTCAAAGTTGTAGATTACAAAATGGAGACTTGAAAAACGTCAAATGTATACTATGTACATGTACTGTAAAAAAAAATTTTAAATGTAGATCTTGAAACTGAACCATTAAGGAATGGCAAAAAAAAGTCGTTGGAAATTATCCCAAAGAGTTACGAAGATTTTCTAAGTGCTGGAATTTTAGTCAGACTTTGTTTTATTTGTTCGTTGGCAATATTTACATGAAAAAAAGTAATTAATCTCAATAACGGGGCTGTATATAAAAAAAAAAACTTTTTATTTATACAATTATTACATTATATACTGTATCCAGAAAAAAACTACAAAGAAAAAAAGAAAAATATCCTTTGTTTTCTAGTAAAGAATAACTAATGTGTATAAAAAAAAGGATCGTGTGATGTGGTGAATCTATAATTTTAATTGATGAAGAGTAAAGCGACGTTAATCAAGGTGTTGATGCGTTACAATCATAAAGCGAAAAAAGACGAAATAATGAAAAATATTTAAAAAAGTCGCATATCGTAATTCTTTTCATAAAATGCGAGAAAAAAAGTTATTATTATTGTCTAAGTTTAAATATAAAGTACTATTGTAAAACTCTATAACTTTTACTTGTTCTACAAGTTTAATTAACTATTAATGATATAATGAGAAATAATACTTTGCGAGAGAGACACAAGGAATAGTTTTTACATTGTTGATCAATAAGTTAAGTTAGAGACTCTTAATGATATTGTTTCATTATTGTTCGTCGTGAGAGACAGAGAAAGTGAGAACGACTCAAAAGAAAAAAGAAACACGGGCAATATTAATTTGCAATAAATGTAAAAAAAAGTTGTACTGATTTTTATTTTGCACTCAGTCAAATTTTAAACTAGATTTTAAACGTGAGTACCTTTAGGTCCTTATTATACACTTAGTGTCGAACGTACTTTTTATAGTCTATTATCATTATGCCTCTAATTAATAATATTATACTTATTCCTTTGAAAAAAGTGTAATTTTTAAAGAAAACGTTTATAATATTATTACATTATATTACAATTAAAAATGTAAGTTTATATTATATCTGAAAGTACTTACTACGAGACTTGCCACTTACAAATTTTATCATGTATTTGTGGTCATAATTTTTTTTTCTTTTGTAATTTAATAGTATGATAGAAAAAAAAATGATTATAAAACGAGATAATATTACTATTACTGTAAACTGGTAATTATAAATGAATATTAAAATAGTTTGTGTTTTATTTCATTGAAAATTCCTTTTTTCTCTCCTTTGAGTATTTTTATACAGGAGGACATGTGTCGCACAGACCTCTTCTATTATTATGTAATTTATATAAGTATATTATTACAAGTTTTAACAAAATCTTGTTATTATTGTTTTGTTTGTTACTATACTCCATTGTCTGTTTTTTTTGTTTTCAAAAATTATTATGATTTATGATTATTTACATTGAGCATGTTATAAGTCCTTTACTGGTTTACTCTTTTAATAATTTATTGTAAACAAACGTCTATGATCCATATGGTTGTTATTATATCATCACATTGAGTTAAATTTGGATTTTAATAAAAAATAAACATAAAATGAACAATACTAATGACATTTTTCAGTTTTATTTATTAGTTTTTTCCTTAGTTTTCTTTTTTCTTCATCTCTCCATTTGTCATTGAACAACACAAAGATCATAAAAAGTGGGGAAGAGGGAGACTTTAAATTTATGTATTGATTTTTTTTCTCCTCCTGTAAATGTAAATGTAGTCAATAATTAATTTAATCGTTAATGTGTGACAATTTGGGACGACGTACATAATTAAAGGGTACTTTAGTGTAGTCATTAGTTTACTTCTTGACGACAGTCATAATTTATAATTAGATCTTAGAAGAGTGTTGAAAGATACCTTGAGACGATACACTATAAATTCTTTGCTGGACATTATCAATCATAATTCGCAATTTCTTGTATGTACATGACTTAAATATTTGCAAACTTGGGTTTCCTCTGAGGACACTTGTAAATTGTGATGGTTTACACAGAAAAAATTAGACCCAGACGAGGGGATTGATTCAACTCTTTTTTCTCTCTCTCGCAAACTCTTATTTACTTTCTATATTTTTCGAGACAAGGTTTTTTCTGTGTCAATCTAAATCTAAAATGTCTGGATCCTCGCAAACGCCTTCAGAAGTAAGTTAATTTAACTATAACTTTTATTACAGTGCTTATATGAATACACATTTGTACATATGATTTTGACGATATTTTAATTTGTCATGATGAGTGACCTAGTCAATAATTACGTTTGTCTTTCGTTTACAGAGAAGGCTTCAAAAAGAATTAATGAGCATGTTAAGTGACCCACCATGTGGAATGACTATAGATACGGAGGCAAATGGTGGTCTTCGTGATTTATCCGTGTGGTTGGTCAATCTAAAAGGAGCAGAAGGTAAATTTTTGAACGAGTTATCTTATTTATACGTTTGTAACAATTTTCATTCATAATTTGTTATCATTTATAGGAAGTCTTTATGCTGGCGAAGACTTTGTTTTGCAGTTTAAATTTGGTCCAAAATACCCCTTTGACTCGCCACAGGTACTTTTAATTTTCAATTTGTTTCGTTACAAGTATGAGAACAAGTATTTTTTTGATAAGTACCACTCAGAAGCAATCGGAAGATTGCTTACTGAATGTTCAAGTTGTGAGTACAATGTCTGACATATCACAACTTGAATGTTTGATAACCAATCTGGAGATACTTCTCGAATGTATTTGTGCTTAATTAACTATGGTTGATGTAATGTGTAATGAATTTGTATTGTAAATTTTAAGGTCACATTCACAGGCAAGACACAATAAACTATTACAATGGAGTATCGTAAAAACAATCACATAATCATTTTTAAGAAACTTTCATGGCGATACCTAATATCAATTGACTTTATTAATTTTATAGGCGAAAATATACCACTACACCCTCACGTTTACAGCAATGGCCATATATGCTTGTCCATCCTTACAGACGACTGGTATGTAAATTGTTTTCTTTTTATGCATTTTTAAATTTGTGAAATAAAAAAGCTTTTGACTCATTCATCAATTCAATTTTTGTCCAGGTCGCCAGCTCTGTCCGTCATGGCGGTCTGTCTTTCTATCATCTCCATGCTCAGTAGCTGCAAGGTGAAATTAAACTTGCATACAGTACACTTTATATTGCCTTACCTCATATTGCTTATAAAGTATGGAAGCTTTGATCATGTCAAACTTTACTCAAATTAATGTTTAAAATTACTTTTTTTCATGACTAAAAGGAGAAGAAACGGCCCCCCGATAACGCTTTTTATGTTAAGACGTGTAGCAAGAATCCCAAGAAGACGAAATGGTAATTACTGTTTTTCTGGTTCTTAACTCTGTTCTCCAAGACTATATTTCTATCTAATTTCATGATGACAATTTAATGTAGTCTTGAGAGAAAGTATCACGAAAATTTTATTGATTATGTATGATGACTTATTTCAGGTGGTATCATGATGACCAGGTTTAATTTTCTCAAAATAAATTGATTTGAGCCAGCTGATGTTGTGTATGTATATATATTCGTGAACGCCAGCAGTTCAACTTTAAATGACGTATCGATTGTCCTTTGTATCATCGGAATCATTCCAAATATATGCGTGTGATTGTATCATCGCTACTAAACTGCTGGTTTTTTTGTTGTTGTTTTTTTTTCTCTCGCCCTTTTTCACCATTCCTAAAAACCACCAGCATGACGGACGGTGCAAGTAGTCACTTCATCTCAACCTTTTACGTATTATTAAATGTACACCCAGTCAAGATATCTAGCATAAAAGGTCAAAAAAACACACTATGACAAGCGGTACTAACACTCTGTATTATTTACCCTATAATAATATTATTATATAGTAAATGAGAGCAAGAAAAAAAAAAGAAATTGTAATTACCACGTGCAGCAAAAAAAACACTGCTACTACAGCATCTAAAAAATTATTGACTTGCAGTAAGTAGCCCTTTTCTGTGATATTTATTAAAATAAAGATCGTTTGTCTGATTGATGATTTTCTTCTGAATCCAACTACGAAATTATCAAATGAAATGTGTTTGCATTCTTTAATTTTTGTGCATAAATTGATTTCATGAAAATAAATTTAAAATAAGACTTAGAAATAATATTTCATCAATTTCATCATTATTTTTTTTATTTCATATTTTTCATGTGGCTTAAGTACCATGCCACAAATATTTTTTTTGTCACACGTACATTACTGTATAAAATACTTTTTTAAAACCACTTATAGTTCCTTTTTTATATATTCTAATAGTATTTATCGCTACTATCTGTTATCTGTACACACACTAAATGTCTGTATACAACGTAAATGATTTCTTGAAGTTGAACATGCTTGTTTTTTTTAAATTCATATTGCAATTCATATGTATATAAGCTTTCACCATTGTGTATAATAATATATGAAAACTTTTTTTTTCAGTTTTCCACACGGGTGCGAATACGCACTGCTCATGACACACACAGGTTTTTAATATTAATATTTAATTGTAGTAAAACAAAATGTACAAAAATGATGACTCTAGCCAAGCTGTAGCATGAAATGTTTTTTTGCACCTTTTTTGTCTTGAAGCTTTCATACCAAGTATACCTAAAAGCGTATAGTCGGCAAATATATATGTATAACAACCTCAGGATTATTTATTTATCTACATATATAATTATACATGACGAGTCCTTACACATTAAGTTGATTAGAATAATAATTAATCATAACTTTTTTTACAAAAGAAATATTTTGCCAATCTATAAAGTTGTTCCAGTCAACAGTGTCAATTTCCTGAAATTTTAAGTCCTCACGGATGACTTATATATATGTCTACTCTTCTACATGATGCCCGAATGATTGAAAAACAAGATTTAGATGTTAACAATATTTAGCACAATAAATATTTTCTAATACATCTACATATAATATATACTCTCCAGCTTAGCTAAAAAGTAACTGTTATTTTTTTTTGTTAGTAAAGTGCGATAAATGGTATATAATCTTATTTCATATTGTATTTTGTTTCAATAGCATTACGCATTTATTTCGAAGGTAGCAATATTATATATATATATATATATGTATGTAGGTATATAATATGTAGTAGCACATGTTTGCATTATTAGTATTTAAAGAGTATAGTATTTTTTATTATTATTACAATAGTTAATATATGTTGTATATATTTAATATTTTCAAATTTTTGATTGCTTGATTGCTTGGCGTTCACTTGAGATGAGATGAATCTGTACTGCACAGCAGAAGAGAGACCTCATGTTATTTTAATTAAATCTATGTATCTTAATTAGTTAATTACCTATTTGTTATAATATCATAAACTTTTTTTTATCTTCCTTTTATTCTTTTTCCTTTCAAACATTTCTTTCTTTTTTTGCGTGTATATCAACTTAATTTGTATTTAATATATATATATATATATACTTTAGAATCTTAATTATTATATTATCTCTACTACTCTAATAGATGCTACTAATTATTATATAGTTTACTTTTTATATAATATTAGTCGAGTAGTATTATGGCTTCATATATTCTGACTTTGACTTATATAAATTTTTTATCTCCTCTCTATCTCTATACATGCTTACATTGTATGAAGGTTTTGTTTGTGTAAGTTATTAGCTTAATAATTAATTATTTTACCCTCCCTTTCATTAAATAACATAATATAGAATGTGATCAGGTTTTTTGTAGTATTTTTTCTTATTTTTTTTAGTCACCATCATTTTCATCAGTTACAGATTTTTGCCTGAATTTTACAATACAATTTACATAACTTTTTAGATATTTTGAAATGAATTTGATAGAGATTAATTTTAATTTTTGCTTTTGATTTTACTGATTGTAACAAGTTTTTTTAGAGGTATTAATTAATTTTTCTTGTGCTAAACAGAAGAGAAGAGAGGAGGCTTTATAGTGAATCACTAGGGTTAGGTATTCATTGTGTTGAAATTAATTTAAATTTAAATGTATGCAAAAGAAACTAACTTAAGTGTATCACAACCACTCGTTCTTGCAAGCAAATTAAGTTGAGGTTTATCGATTTATCATTATTACAAAAAATCACCTGGTTTTGGTGTATTGACATTTTTATATGAATACAAATATATATTTTATTTGTGTTTTATTTTTTTCTTTGCTGCGGCTGCCGTTTCAACGTTTTTTGATAATATTATTTATATATTTTATTTTAATATATTTTTTAAGTACATTTAAACATGTGTATCCTGAAATTCATTATTTAATCATCTTTGGTTTATTCTTCTTCTTACTTTTTTGTGCATGTATAAAATTATAACATTGTAGCCCTCTCTGTCCATTATAAATAAAGTCAAAATTATTATATTTTTGGACTTGATTGTTATGTGTATTCATTTTTTAAAGGTATTGACAATCATAATCAAAGTCTACTAGTTAAAAAAATCTACAAGCTCGAAATAATCCACGCAAAAATAGTGTATAAAATACGTAGATAATTATTACACAATTTTGGCTCTCATTGTTTTTGCTCTTAGTCGACAAAATAATTATTTAAATAAATTTAAAATGTCCAATCTTCTACCAAGGAATGATTCTCCTCAAGGTTATACTGATCAGTGATCAGTGATCACAAGTCTCTCCACAATTGTTTTTTTATATAAAAACTTTTTCATGTACAAAAAAAACTACAAATGAATAAGAGAGGAGAAACACATAAAAATGTATTCCTTGAACTTAGGAGTGAAAGCAAAAAGAGAAAGCTTTTACTTCATAAGATAAAATGATCATAACGTGTGTAAAATAATTAAATTTTTGCGGTGAAATTACTTTCTCTTGACCGTCTCAGTTATACGTTCTATTTAATTATAATAATATTTAATAATAATATATTTTGCACCCTCAAGAGGTTATTTTTTTTATTGACTATTAATAATAACCTGTTCGTTTCATGTTTTACCCCATATATGTATATATATATATATATTGACTAGTAATATTTTTAACACAGTTAGCGCTTTTACAACATGGTTTTCTTCCCCTTCCATTTTCCCCCCCTAGATCTTTGAGCATTGTCTTTTTATTATACATAATTTATATATTTAATATATTTTTTTAACCTATCCTTTTGCTGCAGTCCATCTCTAAAAGTTTATTTTCATACAGAGGGAATTTCTAATAACATTTTTTTAACTTTGCGATAATTTAACAACATTTTGATTTGTCTACAAAATCAAGAAGAAAGCTAATTTATTTTCACTCATCCTTAAAATTTCGTACTTAACTATTTCATGTAGAATTGTAGTTTGGGGTGGTGTGACAATATAACATTTTTGTATAGTAGCAATAGTATTTTTGTGTACAAATTAACTGTACCGGGATAAGCTTAATTAATGTATTATATTGAGTTTAATTCAAATTGGATCGTATATATATATTTACATAATAATATCTTAACAATACTCTAACTCGAGGTATTTAAATTTTTTCATCAAGTTTGTTATTTTTTTTTTCACTAATAGAAATGTACAAAAAGTTTTGATGGAATTTTTTTTTTAATTATAGATATTGCTTTGACCCTTGCCCCCTTTACTTGACATTTGTATACTCTAAAAATCCCAATATTTTAAATATTTCTCTCTGTCTCATTTGTCTTAATTATACATAATTAATTGACTCTTTCATATTTTAATATTTGGTAAATAGTAAATAGCTGTAGCAGATAACAGTTAACACTGTACTGTTAAATATTTTGTTGTATTCATCTTTCTCTTCATTGTTATTGTTGTATGAAATTTACATATTTTTGATTGTTCTAAGAGTTTTTCTTCTTTTTTTCTTTACAGTTAATACGTGTAGTATGTATAATATTACATAAATTGATAAAAAATCATTTTAGTTTTAATAATTTAATCTTAATATTTGCCTTAGTTTTATTTTATTCTCTAAAGATTGAGAATTATCCAAAATATGTGCATGATGAATGCCAGTCCAGCAAGATAGCTTTTTGTATTATTATTAATTAATAGAGGAATATTTAGGTTACTACTCTACTTATGTACGAGGGGGGATCAAAAAGTAATGATTATGATTTTTTATCTCGGTTCCTTGTAAACCGATCACCAAGATATTTGAGTATGTTGTACTGGAACTTGTTAGGGGCCCATATAAACATTTTCAAGTTTTGAAACCAATTTTAAGGGTTTCAAAA
>JAQIVZ010001455.1:0-32750 GCA_034700945.1 Arrhopalites spinosus
TACCTCTAGTGTACACTAGCTCTGCCCATGCCTTACATGCATTATATACATTATATATTGTATATTTCTGCGTTACAAAATGACAATTTCATTTTCTCAAAAAAACCAGTAAATAGACTTTTCCCGTAGGCCAAAAATGATGAATTTGACTAGATTTCAAGCCAAAAATGTTATCTTTTTAAAAATTAATTGTAAATAGACTTTGGGATTGTAGAATTACTTCCAAAGTTAATAAAACATGAGGCAGAATACGTCGGGTTTAAATTGTGCACTTTAAGTTTCTAATACAATTATTTCTTTAAAAATAAGTTATGATTTAATGAGTGGTTGATTTATACCCGCCGTTAGTTTTTACCCGCCTCTCCCCTTCATTTTTATTTGGTCAAGGTAAATTTAAAACTCAGAAATATTTTTTGTTGTTTTTATAAACAAAACTAGAATAGGAAATATTTAATTAAATTTTTTTTACAAAAAAATAAGTTTATTAAGTTGAATTTTTAATTAGTTTTTATATAAATTCTTGTGTTAAAATGTAAGTACAGTAAACAATTTACTGTTTTGCTATTGCAAAAACATTTTTTTTTTAAAAAAAAAAACAATAATAATTGTTCTTTTAAAGCCTAAATTATTTAGGCTTTTATGCGCATAAAGACAATGTTAACTTTACATGGTAAATATTGGAAAAAATAAAATAATTAAAATAAAATAAAATAAATGGACTTTGTCAATATGTTTGATAATTTTTTTTTCAAATTAATTGGGAAATATTTCTTGCAGAAAGGGGAAACATTGCCGGGATTGCTGGGAATGTTTCCTTGTCTCAATAAATGTGAATGTAAGAAAATATTTTTAATGGTTGAAAAATGTGACAAAGTTGACTATTATTTTTTGTATGAAATTCACAAAATGCGCAAAATTATTTTTTGTACACATTGTAATTTATTAAGTTTATTTTTACAGGCCAAAAATTGTCAAGAAATTCAACAACATGGCCACCTAGTCAGTCAAACCACCCGCACCCACTTAATTTACCTCAACGCTGATTATGCGCCACAGCTGTTTTTGTCAACCAATTTTGAATTGTACCAAGTGTCCAAACATCAAAAGTTAGCGCCTCTTACGAATATTATTTTAACTGTGAACGTAAGTACACTACAAAAACTGTTCATGTTAATTTTATTGAGAATCAAAAAAATGGGCGTCAAGTTAGCAGCCAGCAGTCAGACCGCTAACTTGATGAAAAGGGGTCTAACGTCAAGTTAGCAGTCACTTTTTTCTCTCGGTTGTACTGGCCAAACTATAACTGTACTGGCGCCCTGGTTGGTTGTACTGACCTCCGGATGACCTCTCCTGCCCAGTACAAGTGACCCCTTAGAGATCACACTTTTAATTTGTAAGACAAAACCAACATTTTCAAAATGGAAATTGTACTGTGTCCCTCAAATATTGTACCTTTCTTCCCAAGCCCTGAGGCCCTTTCCTTTGAATCCGATTCAAAGGAGTGTTTACTCAGCACGTAAATGAATTTCTCATGAAATCTAGAAATAGTGGTGGACGTCTTGTGGGGTTTCCATCCTCACGACATTTCATTTGAAGGCAGGCCAGAGCTAAATAACACTGAATATTTATTTCTATAAAAATTAAATAAAAAGAAAAGACAAGATTTTGCCTAAATATTGTTGAATTAAGTTTGACGTCTAGTATTTGTACACTGTAATTGTACGCTATTATTGTCTTCCTTTCTTTCTTATCCGCCTTAATTTCAACGTTAACGATCCCTCTTGGGAATTTTGGGTTTGTTTGAATTGGGACATCGTGAAAGCAGAAAGCAAATAATTTTAACTTTTAATAAAATGAATAAACAAAATAGACGCAAATAGTTTTTAAAAATAAATGTTTAACTAAATTTGCAGAATTAATGATACTAAAAAATAGGTAGACTTCGTGAATGGCCTCCCCGAAATTAAATTTTCAAGACTCTTCTAAAATCGACTGTTGAAAAATAATTTAACTTAGCATTCCTTTTTTAATGGACTATTTAAAATTGTTTTTCTTTTCCATAAAATTTATTTAACCCAGAGAACTTAATTGTGGTCACAAAAATAATCATATTTTGAATTTTGACAACAAAAATGCCACCCATGAATTGGGCACTGTACATTTTGTTACCCCAACATTTGGTCACCAATTAAATTGGTGACCTCAAAAACCCGTCACCCAATAACTTTGTGACATTATATTTGGTCACAAGAACATTTTGGCACTTAGGTGCCATTTTGGTAGCAATGCAGGTAATGATGATTATTACAAAATAATCATCATGTCATTTTTTGTTAGATTTCCTCTCTGTAGATTATTACGAATAATTCGCTGTATGGTCATAATATGCATCTGTGTATAGCCACTTTAATCTTTGGTTGTAATTAAAAGTTGGCGTAATCAAAAAAAAAACCCACAGGACGTCCACCACTATTTCTAGATTTCATGAGAAATTCATTTACGTGCTGAGTAAACACTCCTTTGAATCGGATTCAAAGGAAAGGGCCTCAGGGCTTGGGAAGAAAGGTACAATATTTGAGGGACACAGTACAATTTCCATTTTGAAAATGTTGGTTTTGTCTTACAAATTAAAAGTGTGATCTCTAAGGGGTCACTTGTACTGGGCAGGAGAGGTCATCCGGAGGTCAGTACAACCAACCAGGGCGCCAGTACAGTTATAGTTTGGCCAGTACAACCGAGAGAAAAAAGTGACTGCTAACTTGACGTTAGACCCCTTTTCATCAAGTTAGCGATCTGACTGCTAACTTGACGCCCATATCAAAAAAATATTTAAATTTTAAACTCAAAAAATCTCAAAAGAGTTTTTGCTTTTAATTCTTCTAATAATTATAAATTTAATTTCAACCCAATAGTCAATTAAAATAATTTCATCTTTTTTTTCTCAATTCATGGCCGCCATTTTAGCTAAAATAAATGCTGAATAATAAACGGTATTTTTTTCATTGTTTTATTTTAATTAGATTTAAATTAACTTTTTTGTCCGTGCTCGCCGTTCATTTTCAAGTTGTATAAAATAGAAATTTAAAAATGTAGATAAAATTTGAATCAAAATGAATTCAAATCATTTTATTTTCCCTCTCTTTCTCATCATCTTCATTATTCATGGGTCTCTGGTACGAGTCAAAATTTCAAGTGGATTTTAATTAATATCTAAATAATAATTTTAGTAATGGTTCCATTCTTTTAAGATATTTAATTTAATTTTAATAAGTTGAGTAATTTTTAAAAAAAAAATTAATTAAAACTACTTTTTATATATTTTATATTTGGCTTTGTGACGTCACAGGAACTTCCACAAGTAAATGAGGAAGAAGAGACAACTGAAAAAAATGTGGCAGTGCCATCTACAGGCAGATTCAACATGTTCAAATTTTTTGCCAACTTTTTTCAAACATTATTTGGCCGTGTTTTGACTGAATTTGGTAAACCAAAACGTAGCAGTAAGCCGATTGAAGGTAAAAAAAATTAAATCATTTTAAATTGGGCGCCACAATTTTCACACACTATAATAGCCACAATTTTAAATTATTGAATTTAAATGGGATTAGATATTACGCCACGTAAAACAAAGCGGAAGAAAGGGCACAATGGACCCGCCAGATTGATTCCAATTCCCTTGATGGATCGTTCCAAATATAGAGGGCGCTTACTAGACCCCGATGCAAAATTAATTTCAGGGAATAGTTGCACGGGAATGAATACAGACTGGAATGAAACCCTGGCGGAGCTTTCCCTCGATTCTGACGAGCCGATTGGATAAGTGGCGGCAAGTTTTCAAATTCAAATTTTAATGAAATTAATTAAATTTTATTTTAAAATATTTTTCAATTCAATTTTGTAGGCTCGAATGAATTGACATGGGCAGTGACTGCCGTGGAATTTTGGTTGTGGAAGAAATTTAAACGGCTTTAATGGACAATGGATAGGGCAGGTTTTAGTTTTGTAGTCAAAGTGCCAATTTTAACTTTTTTTTGTGTAGTTAACTTTTGTAATGAAACTTGTAATTATAAAACATAAAATTGCCAATGTTTATCTTGTCAACATATTCAAAAGTTTTTAAAAATATAAAAAAAATAGTATTTCAAAAAAAAACATGCAAAATATTTAAAACTGTGGCTGTGGCACAGGGGCTGTATATTCAGTTGAAGAAAACAATTTTTGAACATTATTTCAAAATTGTTTTTTTCCCAAACTTTTATGTCCATTTAAAAAAAACTTATTTTTATCAGAAAGACAAACCCTCAATTACCCGGATACTTTCCCGGTTTTAATTTTCGTGCTCTTTAATTCTCAGCTGTTCGTGTCAATAATGACAGAGGACGTTGCTGATCATAATCTAGAAAAAAGTTTATGAGTGATTTAGCTTACTCGAAACTCGAAACCATTTCAAAAATTAATTATTTTATTCAAAATTCGGCTCCAACTCATCCACCATCTTTTTTATTTTGGCTCTTGGCTCTCGTCAAAAATGTTGAAAATATTCAAATTTCCCTCATTTCTTCTGCCGGCCATATTAATTATTATAATTGTGACTCAAACATATCAAGCAGATTCTATCAAAAAATGAGTGTGAGCCAATGGTTAGACCAATTTCCAAATTGTTACAATCAAATAATATTTAGTCGCCAGTTAATCCACCAATATTTAAATTTACCGCTTGACCACCCACTAGTTTTAATTAGTCTTGACACGATTCCAAACTTTGTTAAGAAATCCACAATACAAAACGCTTTGAGAATTCAACCAAATTATAGAAATGCAAGTACCGCCCTCAAGCTGACATGTCACGCGGCAATCCTCCTTCAACATGACATTGGCCAGTTGAAAGTAGAGGGCGCTTACTCCACAGATAAATTTTTGAGACGTGTAGGAGAATTGCAATTACTTCCATTTAAATCAAAATCCATTCACATTCTTGTTCCCAAAGACTGCCTAAATGCTGTCATCAATTTAGTGAGACACACTGAAAATGAGGTTAATTTACAAGACCTGACCCGCCTCCTTTTTTTGGTCGCGCCAAATTCAAATGAAACTCAACCCACCTCTTTTTTTGTGTCACCACTTGAAAAATGGCGTCAAGGACTGGAGTCAACACAAGCAAATAATTTGGAAAGACAATTGAAAATTGGAGAGGTCACAGGGTCAATGTCACTGACAATTGAATATTTCCTCTTAATTTGTTTCCACTGTATAGTGAGTTGGAGCCCAGATTTTGATTTTAGTTTGAAAAAACCGCGCATGAGTGACTCAATGGTGGCTCATCGTATCGAAATTTTTGACTATTCTCTCGCAACAATTGAGAGGTTGCGCGCACTCCAATTAAAATCAATGGCTTATGGTCAACCAATTGAAATGAATCAAGTAAGCGAGGAAGATTGTGAGAATGAAGGGGATTTTAATTTAATAAAGATGGATCCAATGGCGCCAATTTTTAAAGTTGTTTACACAAGATTTTCAAATAAAAGTTTGGACTTGATAGGAAATAAATTAGAATTAATTAAAAAGAGACCCGCTTTAAAAACAACATTTAGTAAGATACTAGTTTGGAATACACTCACACCTTTGCGCGTTGATTGGATTAATTTTATCACGTGTCAATTGAAGAGCGAAAATTTTTCTTTCAAAATTTTCATTTCACCTTTCGACTCATTCCTTTGGTATGGCGTTCTCATCACGAATTTCATATTTTCCATGGGATTGGGCTACTTGTTTGAACTCTGGCGGGAAGAAAAGGAACTAAAAGGCGCGAATGGAAATAGAGATTCCGGAGGTGGAGGCGGAGGCGCCAAAACCAAAATCAAATTTTCTTTTGGAAATTCAATTTTAAAGATGATTTCAGTCATCCTTGAAAATTGCCGAATTTCTGAGCGCCCTTCTCAACGAAAATTTGTACTGCGCTTTTTAGTGATCATGTGGCTCATTTTGGTACTAATTTTTGAGAGTTGTTACAAAGGGAAATTGACGGCGAATGTGACTGCACCAAGATGGCGGGAGTATTTTGAAAATTTTGATCAGTTAAATGACTTTAAATTGTACACACCAATTATTCCAGGTGGTGCCCCCTTTTTGAAGAACAGTTCCCTCCTTAAAATGGCGCTTTGAACTAGAGTGGGAATTAAAATAACTAATGATAATCAACTGACTAAATATATAACGCCATTTGGTGACCATTTCAAAAGTTACCAATTAAAATCTGGTGAAATTTTGTCAGAGATTTCGACCGAATTTATAAATCGAACCACGCAGCAAGCAGAATCTTTGCTACTGCGCATAACCTACCCAGAAAATTTTCCTGTGGTTAGCATCCACGAAGATGCAGGCAAATTTCAGGGGACGGCCATTTTGGATTTTGAGTCCAATTTACAAACAATCCTGAGCACCCAATCCCAATTAAATAATGTCACGTGGTCAAAAGGAAAAGAAAAATTGATGGAAGCGAATATTGGATGGATTTTTCGATGGGGTCATAAAGGCGGCTATTTTTTGAGTAGTTTTATGCGCAAATGGGGAATTGAGGCGGGAGTTTATAAATTTTTTGAGAGGGTTCAATCTTATTCTAGAAAAAGGAATGGCGGATTTAAAAGTGGAAATGTAAAAGTTAAAGCTTTGGCGCTTCATTCAAATTTAATTGAAGCTTTGTTTGTATTGTATACCTCTTGTTTGGTTTTAGGGGTATGCGCCATTTTGGGGGAATTTTTGGTAAAATTATTTTGGCTAATTAGTTTACGTTTGAAAAACAAGTGGAATTGTAAATGACAATATTTTTTGAGAGGCTAGTCAATTTAAGTCGGATTAGGAAAATGTGAATAAATTAAATTTAATTAAAATTGTCAATAATTAAAATTGTTATACATGTGTATACATATGTATTATGTACGTAGTTCATAAAAACAGAAAAAAAGGATTTTTCTCAATGATTATGTACGCGAGTGCCATCGGAAGCATTTACATGCAGCCGGCTCCTCGTCATGTTTTCCTGTAGGGTCAAGTGCCCTAAATCTGACCGCTTTTTAACGAGTTGAACTTTGACGTCAATTATGTTTAAAACTATTTAGGATAATTATGTTTGACCAGAGACAAAGTTGTAGCCAAACTAATAATTAATCATCCTAAGAAGTTTCAGATCATTCTAATTGACGTGGTAATTGTAGTTAATTATTTAGTAAACTTCATCAAGCGGTCAGTTATGAGCAGGGAATGCTGCAGCTACCGACCACCCTGCCCTATATCCAATCACTTTCGTTTTAATAGTCAAAATAATTTTTTTCTTACCGGATTTTTAAATAATAATGATCCTTGGTCCTTTAATGACATTGTATTAACTTTTGAATACATGTCACAGTGTAGGTCACGAGCACTGAGGTCAAATAGACGACGAGTCAAAAAAAGAACAAGAAAGTTTTTTTCCCATGCTGAAAAAAAGCTCGCGGGCGCGAAGAGAATGATTTGAAAATCTTAGAACTTTTTTTTTGAAATTGCACTGCCCCTCCATGCATAGAAAAGCAATTTGCCTTGAATTTGCTCTATGAAACTTGCCGGCAAAGAGTGGACGGTGATGAAGCTTTTACCTAAAGTGTTGACAAATAATTCGACCGGGCAATTGTGGCCTCACAACATTTTTTCTTGTCAGTGTACACAACACCATCGTCATCCTCTCATTTTTCTCTATCGGACAGTGATGAAACATGTCAAAAAGATTTAGTGTATAGGGAATGAGAGGAATTTGAGGTGAACATCGTGGAATTGCATATGCATGGTTTTTTGACTCGTCGTATGTTTTATCTTAGTGCTAATGACCCGCAAGTACCCATGTGCCCAAAACTTATTACCACAACAATAAAGAACCAAAGAACACTGCTAAAAAGACCCGGTCAAAAATAATTGATTTTGACTATCAAAATACTAGCGGTCGGATATACAGCCAGATCGGATATGTGAAGATCGTCCCTATTCTCTTGACTTTTTTTGAGCCATTTAAAGTATCAGATTGAAGCAAAGTGACCTCCTGCGTACGTTTCATTGACCTCTCCCTTGAACCATCAGGGTTCCTAATTGATGACGTTTAAAAGTGACCTTTATTTATGACCCCTGATGTTTTAAAAATCTTAAAAAATTATTTTTGTAATAAAAATAATGTTTTGAACACTTTTGTCGATCATGTTATGTTAAGTTTATGATTTTTTATAAGGGAGTTAAAATGTTGACATCCTGTACAAGTCACACCGCTCATAATTTTAATACAAATTAATAGACAATATTGTTTAGTATATTATTTTACGAATAAATTATGTTTTTTAGATTTTTAAAACATCATGATTGTCATGAATAAAGCTCATTTTTGAAAATAATCAATTAAGAATTTTGGCTGGTCAAACTCGAGAGACATTACATGTTTCTGCTCAATGAAACATGTATAGGAGATTAATATTTCTCAGTCTGATACTTAAAATGGCTCATAAAAAGTGTCAGGTCAAGAAAATAGACCAAAACATGACAAGGAGCCGGTTGCGTACAAAAGCCATCGATGTCTCTCGTCCGTCCTTGCGTCATTGAGCGCTCAAAGGATAGACGATGAAAGTGCACGTGGCTCATTTCAAAACATTTTTTACTCTTCTCCAACTCTGATCCAGCTCCTTAATTTCCTCCTTGTTCTTTTAATTACGATTAGTCCCTAGCGAAGGATCCCAATTATTCTTCAGCTTTATTGACATTCATGAATCTTTTTCTCTCAGGTAAGTTTATTTACTTTGCTAATTGTCATCAATCAAAATCTAGTTTTCACTAGCTAAATACTCAGTTCGCGATTTGGTTGCGAAAACTTCTGCGAAATAATTTCTTTGCGAAAATAATTATTTCGCAGACTCGTACAAATTGCCTTCTTCTTTTTCCAATCCATTTTTGATGCTACAAAGTTCGAAATTTTTATAGGGTCACAGCGTATGAGTTGTGGAAAATTTAATGCCCTTTCCGAATATGTCCACCATTTTAAAAAATATTGACCCGTTCCAAAGTTACAGTTCAAAATGTAAACAAAGTCCTATCATTTCAATAATTTTGTACAACAATTTGTGGAATTTTTTACGTTTTGACTTGTAACTTTGGAACGGGTGGATATTTTTTAAAATGGTGGACATATTCGGAAAGGGCATTAAATTTGCCACAATTCATACGCTCTGACCCCATAACAATTTCGAACTTTGTAGCATCAAAAATGGATTGGAAAAAGGAGAAGGCAATTTGTATGAGTCTGCGAAATAAGTATTCTCGCGAAGAAATTATTTCTTTGTCAAAATAATAATTTCGCAGAAATTTTCGCAACAAAATCGCGAACTGAGTATATAGCTAATATATAGACTAAAAAGAAAGCTGACGAAAATTCTTATTTTTATATTTTTTTACACAACTTTAGAAAAAAAAATATTATTCATAAAAATGGCCCAATCAACTTGTTGGGCTGAAACATCGACAAGTTTGAAATTATTGTACATCATCTGAGCATTTTCATGTCCAATTTATGGAGCCAGTTTTGATGAATTAAATGTTTTTACTTGAAATTTTTGTTCTCTTTTTCTAAACTATGGCCTACAATAATATAAAATATTTTAAAACTATTAATACACATTGACATCATTTACATTATTTATTTGACCATAAAATCATGTCACAACAATCCATAAAACGGGACATTTCCCAATGGCAATAATTTATTCTCGTAGATTCGAGGTCACTACTGGTTTTTCCTTAATTTGAAGAAATAAGTTGATTTTATAATTAAAATCTTTATACATTTTATAGTAATTGGTTAATTAAACAAGACAGATTGAATTTCATCTCTTCCACAGCATGCATTACTTTCAAATTCATAAATGATGGTACGCCATATTTAATTTAGTCAGTATTTAGAATGTACTGTTAACACTAATTTTTTGCAATGGAGAATACTCCAATTCCATCATAAACTGAGCACAATAATTCTCAACTTCCTGAATGTCCTTCTGACTCAAAATAAATTTCCAACGGTCCACTCGTGTCTTGGACTCTTTGTAAGTTGACATGGGGTCATCTGTATGATTATTGGTGTGTGTACTGAGATAATTGTCAATATTTTGATGCCATTGTAAATCAATGAATTTTAACATTTTGTCAAAATTTGGACCCAAATTTAAAGCCACGTGTTCGTACTTGACCATCATGACTTTGGTGGGATATTTTTGTTGTAATTTTTTCATTACTGGTAAATCTTGGGCTAATTTTTCACACATATTTTTCATATTACCACACGGCGTGGAGCGTGAACACCAGCTCACCTTTTAATCAATTAATTAATTATACATTTTATATGTGTCATATTTCAAATCGCCAAATATAAAAAATAAAGAAAAACACTCTGGTTTTCATGAACTTACTTGCATTCGGGAATTAAAAGTTGCCCGGGGATCTCGAACCAGGTAAATTATTTTTGAATTAGGAATTCGTTTTAATAATTCTTCACCAGCACCTCCTCGGAGTCTACATTTTGTACATTTTCATAAAATAAAATACTTTTTTTTTTGCATTTAACCATAATCATCAATAAGAGATAAAATAAATTATGAATTTAATAATAAAAAAAAACTTGCCGGACATTTTTGAAGAGTTGATAAGGGAAGAGGTCACAAGATGGATTGAGGAATTGTGGGTCAAAACAATTGTTCCCAAGTTTTTTACATTGTTCATTTATTTTATTGTTGAGGGTCAAAAGATTCCAATCTTTTTTTATTTTATTCATGTACCGGGTCACTTTACCGTATCGACATTGTGTTAATTGATACATTGTCTGTAGAGCGTCCTCCAAATTATTTCCCGCGCTAAATTCCTATTTAAAAAATGGCAATTAATGTCGCCGCCACGAGATGGATCACGTCTCGATTCTCGTAAATAAATATGGCTTTTACCTCATAGTCAAAGTACATGAGGGGCTCAAAATGATAATAAATTTGGGGATGAGCTGAAAGAGCCTCGCCAATAAAAGATGAACCTGAGCGCCAAGCCGTCAGGATAAAAATATTGTTGACCCTGTACCCCAAAAATTTGTTTTAATAAATTTTAATTGTTTTACATTTTAAAAAATAATGGCGTCTCAATTATAAATTAATTAACACAAATTGAATGATTTAAAATTACTTGGTTCCATTCTGTTTCTCCACATTATTTTCAGCTGCTTGTGCTTTCACCTCATCAACAGCCATTTTGATGGTGTAGGGCTTACCACCTGACCCTAAAATTGGAGATTGGGTGGTTGAACTCTGGGAATGTACCATTTCCAATTTTGGGTCGAATGCAGTCGCCATATTTGTATTTATGGTGTCGCTCATTGTCCCAATGACACTGTGCAATTGTATGAGACCAAAATGGCAAATAAAAATTAACATTTTTCTAGCCATTTTCCCAACTCCAGGAGACACTTTTGTCGTTAGACTAATTTCAAAGTGGATTTGTTAATGATAATTGAGAATATCAAGATTAAAATATTTAAATGAATATCGACAGATGGTCTTGACGTCTGTAGGAATTGAATGGTCAATTAATTATTGAGGCAGTTTTATTGTTCTTTTATTTAATGAAAATCCAGGTGTGGGTTTCAAATTCAACGTTGGAGCAAAAATAATTGACATTTTAATTGACAAATGGATTAAAATATAATTAAAATATAATTGTGGTCACATGAACTTGAAATATTTTACTTTGTTGCCTGTATTATTCCTCATCATTAATTAAAAGTGTCATAAAATTTTAAATGTCATTTAAAGATGAGTCTCAATCAATAAATTGAAATTAATTAATTTTACATTGTTCAAGGTTAACATTTTATTTAAATTATTCTCTTTAACTGTAATTAAAAGTTAATTATAAAGTAGACTAGATGGAGCTAAAGTTAACAAGTGTGCAAATTAAAAGGGAAAAAATAAGGCGGGCTTTTTCTGGTTTTTTTAAATAGCCACGCTTGTGAACATTTGTCGAAAATTAAATTTAAAATATTTTAATTGACAAAATGTCAGTTACAATTTTAATTTAAAAATCTTTACTAAAGTTAATTCTCTTAGACACTCTTAGTCAAATATTTTAATTAATTTTTTGAAAATAATTTTAATTTTATCTCTTGACCAAGTCCAAATAAATGGGGGCGTACTGTACCACAAATCTTGTCCCTTTTTTGTACTCCAATTTTGTGTCTTGTCTCACTTCAAATCGAAATTCTTTAAAAAGTCGCGCCATCACTACTTTCATATTCGTGTAAGCCAAAGTCATCCCAATACCTGGAGCAACCATAAAAAATCATAATTTTAAAATTCCCCGCTCAATTTAATTTAAAATTAATTTTTTTAAAAAAATAGTTACAATTTTTGGGCCCATGGCCAAAAGGGACAAAAGAGTAGGTGTGCAATTTGTCTTTATTTTCCGGCATAAATCTTTCAGGATCGAACAAATCCGGATCATGAAAATAATCGGGATGTCGATGTAAAGCCCAAATTGGTATCAAAACATTTTGACCTTTCTTGACCTTAACCTCCAGTCCACTGTCTTTTGAAATTCCCACCCAATCTTTTGTACACTTGCGCTCTGGTCGAATAAAAGATGGTGACAGGCGTAAAGCTTCATTTATACAAGCCGTCATGTAAGTCAATTCGTTTAGACCTTCGTAGGTCAAATTGAGTGACCCTTGAACGTCATCCTCTTGGCCATATTTTTCCCAAATTGTGTCCACTTCGTCGAGGATTTGTTGTTGAATTTGTGGATTGTGCGCAATGTGATAAATGCACATGCTCAAAGCAGTCCCTGTTGAGTCATAAGCGGCGAAAAATATTTCCAAAACTTGGGCTATAGCCGTTGCTTCACTTATTCCCAATTTTTTAAATTTGGCGGTATCCACTCGTGACATCATGTCGACGAAAACGTCGCCAATGTCGTTGCGTTTGAATGTTCCTTCTTGGCGCCTTTTTTTGAGGTAGTTTAGCATTATGGAACGATAATGATTGAGACTGTCGGTTGGGAAGGGACATTGTGGGAATAAATACGAGAGGAATGGAAATTGAACTGAAAATTCAAATTTTTACATTAAAATTTTGAACATTTTTTAATTTTTTTTTAATTTTTAATTTACGCATTAAACTGTAGCGAAAATCATATTGAATGTGTTCGCACAAAATTTCGCGCAAGAGCAAAACGAAAGGGTTTATGGGGTCGCGCCGATTTTGCAATTCCAGATTGAACAGACCCGAGGCTGTGATGTCGATGAGGACCGCAATAATTCGGCTAAAAATTTGAATTTTGGCCGAATTTAAATAATTTTAAGATAATTTTATTCGAATTTCGAAATTACTTGCGCAAGTCAATGACAATTTTGTCAGCAGCGCCACATTCATCAAGTAAATCAGTGGCAAATTCATGGGCGATGCGAGAGGTCGATTTCATAGTTTGTTTGACTCTACTAGAGGTCAATTCAGGGGTCAACATGTTACGAACGGCTTTCCATCTATCGTCTGAAGAGGGAAATATTATTACAATATTATTTTAAAAAGCCATTTAATTTTTTTTAATTTCTTTTGATAACCTGGAAGATAATCGAGAAGTTCATTAGAAATGGGATGACCCAGGTCAATACTTGCCCGACTTGAAAAATGTTCATAATCTTTGACAAATATTAATTTCAGAAGTTCGGGATCCGCAATAAAAATTTGTGGAGCGCGTCCTTCGTACATCTACAAAAATAATTTGTAATTTAGTTAAATATTAATAAATAAATTAAATTAAATTAAAATAATTATTTAATACCCCAAAAACAGAGCCATATTTTTGAAATCGTTTAATGTCCTCCAATTGTGGAACTTTTTTGTAAAAATCGGGGCAACTCCCCAACAAAAAAGTCGGGGGATCGATGGGAATTCCAATTTTTTCCAACGTTCCATAATTCCAACGAGCATAAATAATTAAAAATGAAATTAAAATAATAATGAATAAAATTCCGTAGAGTACTAGTGGCAGCATAATTTTAATTATGATTAAGATTATTTATCAATGTTAATTAAATCTTTGGATTAATCTTCATTCGTACAAAATTGAGTTGACTTGACTGATTTGAATTGAAGGATTTAGAAAGAGTTTGAAATTTAAATTAAAATTGTGACTAAGATTTAATGACTCTGACTTTTAATCCTAATCATAAACTCTTCACGTGTTTAAAAATGTCAATTAAAAAGATTGCCATTGATTAAAGTCATGACTAAAAATGTTGCTGAATTTTAAAAGAGCGATCCATTTAAGTTTTTGATTCAAGTCTGGAAGATAATATTTGACACTAACAAAAAATTAATTCATACTAAGATTGACTCCATTTTTGACTTTACCCCCTTGACCTTTTTAACAGTTAATTCGACTTTAGTTTCTTAACGATAATTTACAATCTACAGAGTGAGTTTTAAAGGCAATTAAAAAGAAAATCAAATGAAACTCTTCAACCGACACAATTAAAACACAATTTATGAAAAAACCGAGGAATTTCTGTACATTATTGATATACACACATAAAGCCTCTTCCATAGGTCTTATATGCATGTTTTTACAGCTAGAATAACATTCATTTTTAATTTTAATGACTAAAATGATTAAATTTGATTTTCTGTTATTTTAAATTAGACTTAAAATTTATCATCGGTTCATTTTGATGATTATATTTTTGATTTTAGAATTCGCTTTTTAGTTTTTTTAAAACTTTTAATTCTGAGAAGTTGGTGACCCGCATCCCCGCTCAGAATTAATTTTAAGGCGGGGATGCGGGTATTTTATTGGCCCATTGGCTCTTGTAATTAATTACTAGGCGAGGATGCGGGTCACAAGGCTTTTACAATTAATTTCCAGGTGGGGATACGGTCATTTGCATTATTTTCATTTTTATTAGGTGGGGATGCGGTCGCGTTTCCAAGGGGCGCCACATTTGTAATGGGGAGCAATTCTGACAATGATCCGGATGGCGAGAATGAGTTTTACTTTGCATGGTATGCTACTTAAATAGTTACTTGAAGTGTACAAAAAATTTGGAGACTGTAAATTTATATTTCCGGCCTGTACAATCATTCAAAGTTGAAACCCTGTAAAACCCGTTCGTAATAGCCCCGTATGACCCTATAACTATTTTTAGGTTTCAAATTTGAGTGGTTAGTTGACAACCTCAGTTTCCATTGGTTAACCCACGTCGTCGTTTGTATTCATCTTTATGATGCTGGGCAATGCATGAAATAAAAGTAAAAAAAACGGAACAAGACAATTCAAAATTATTTGTTCCAAGATTTGTCAAGTATATTGTGACTACAATGAGAGGACGTAAATTGAAAACGTCGTCTAGTTTAATTGTTCAAAATGAAACCGTCTACAAAAGGGTTTCTAAATATCTTCTTTACAACACCAATTTTCAAAAATGGCACACCAAACATCCGTGTCCTTGTGCTAATTTATTACTTTGAAGTGGAAAATGGACGTTACTTTCCACTGGCATATAATTGTGTCCACTCTGTCGCCTTTTTGTTGAATTCTGTGCGATTCGTATTATAAAAATTAGTGGCCTCCGGACTCGCTGTCTCTTTTAAATCAGGTTGAAATAATAATGCGTGAGTAGCGATCACAATTACAAAATATTAAAAATCAAATATATTAAAATCTATTCATTCAAACAAAATTACTTGCCGGGCACTCATGCACGGGTTAAAATTTGTGTTCTCCCATTTAAAGGAAACAATGAACCGAATAACAGAATAATTGTACACTGTGACGTTGTAAAACGTACCATCAGCCAACTTGGTGGAGGGACTCCAAGATGTGAGAAGTTCTAACTGTTTAATTGTCCCATCTGATTTGACATTTGGATGAAAAATGCGAGTACGAAACATGACAGTTGGCGGTGAGTAGGAATAGGACACCGGCACGTCAATGATGATATCAAATTTTCCATTTCTATAAGGGGAGTCGCTCTACAACAAACTATTTTCAAACAATTGCGGGCATAAGAGTGACAAGGGAAATTTTACCGGTCCATACTAAAGCAGGATTGGAAAAACGTTAATTTTTTGCATGGCTAGAATTTATTGGGGAGCTACAAACATTTATCTTGAAACAGACTGGCGGTGCCGACATGACGAGGAAGACTTGTTTCAATTGTTTTGAGTTCCTGTATCAACGAAATATTTTTGGTGTGTTCAACTTGGTTTTGATCAAAAAAGGAAATACCTTTTGGAGTTGTTTTTCTCCTGGGTTGGAAGTAATGTCAAGAGCAGTGACTCCCAGTGGCTAGAATTATATTTATTTTATAAGATATCATTATGATTTTTATTAAGACAGTTTACCAGAACAAGAATAGTAAGAGCCAATACAGTCAACGTCTTCATGATGACACCTCTTTACCAATGAAATTGTGCAATGTTTATTTTGACGCCGTCAAAGTCTCAAATTGTAGTCAATATTTTTAGACGATGAAACTTTAATTGACTTGTTCATAACTTTTTACGATGGTCATTGTCAAATGTATTCTAATAAAAAAATGAACTCAAAAACTTGGTGACAAGACGGAAAAATTCTTTTGGGCAAACAAAGACATGTTAATCGTTGAGGTTAACCCTTGACCTGTGCACTAGTAACCCGTAAAAGTACACACCAAAATGTCTGTTTTTTCTTTTTTGACAGCCTCATGGATGGAGACCCCGAGCCCTCTCCTGTTTTTTTTTGAATCAGAACCTAAATAATTTTATTGTTGATAGAAATTGTTGAAGATGACGCAATCATTTATTAATGCTTGAAATGTCGTCACAGCCCAAATCCCCGCCATAATTTGATAGTCATTGTGAAACCAAGAGAGAAAGAATGTAAACAAGACGGTTGCCAAACACAATATTTTGACTCCAAATATAAGGTGACTCGTTATGTCACCTTCTCGACATTTTACCTTACGACGTTTCATTACGATGTCTTTCACCTTTTGACATTTCACCTGCGTAACATTTTACCGTCCGACGTTTTACTTTCTTATAATTTTCCAACTCCATTAAATTTACCGTGTCTATTTTGGGTAAACATCCAAGAGATTGTTGAAACCGCAAAAGAGGAAATGAAAATTTTAAAATAAAATAAATTGTGATGCCCAATGAATTTAATATTTCTACTAAAATGGAATTCGCAAAAGCCACAAATAATTTGAGACTAATTAAAAGTCCTATGAAAAAATTAGTCCTGATTTTAAGAGCTCTTTTTATTTCCTCAAGGATTCAAAAAAAAAATTTTTTAAAAAATATTTTGGGAATATTTATTGAAAATTAGCGGTCATTCTCATTGCCTGTCTTCATATGTCCAATTACAACATTTTTATTTTAAAGTTGGCGGGTGTCCAATCAGTCAAATTGTCAAGTTGTTTTGAAGTGTCAGTCCAGACTCTAGACAAAAAAATGAGGAGTATACAATTATTGTATTAATATTAAGTCACGTGGTTCTGTTCAAAGCAAGAGAGACGTGGGCCTGAGCTTGTCATATATTTTTTTGTGAATAGGAAGAGATAATAAAAAAAAATATGATAAAAATGATAAACCTCAATTTACACTAAATCCCCTCTTCAATAATAATCAACTTTCGTCCATTCTTTCCACTGGCAATTATTCCAGAGTTATGTAGAATTAAATTTATTTTTAAATTGTAATTAAATATTTAACTTATCCTCATTTAAAATGGATGACAATCAAAAGGAACTTCGCATGCGGCGCAAGTCTACCACAAGAGTTCAAGAACTTTGGCAATTGGAAGAACGGAAACGAAGACATCAACCAGATCGACCGTAGTTTTTTTTCAAAAATAGTTCCCTCATTAAATTAAAAAATTGCGCGCGTAATATAATTAAAACTAATTATTTTGTAAAAATAGAATTCACCGACCATGTGACTCATTATTTTCTTGGTCTTCTGGTTTCAATGATTTTGGCGGTTTTGTCAATTGGGGATTTCTTTTATTGGTAAAAATTTATTTAAAAAAAACAATTTATGAGAATTTCAAAATTTTGATTGTTTTTCAGCTTTTGGGCGGAATCCGCCTTTTCCTTGAAAATTTCTTAAAATATGGAAACCGCATCGATCCCTTTCAATGGCTCAACATTTTTTTTGGAGAATCTTCCACTTACATTCAATCCATTATTTTATTGGCATGTAAGTAAAAAATTAATTTAAAATTAATTTTTTAATTACAATTATTTAATTTAGATGTAAATGTCCACCTGGTGGCCAGTCTGTTAATTGAAAAAGCTTTAGCACACAATAAATTAACAGCAAGACAAGGAACGTTGGCTCAAATTTTGAATCTTCTCATTTTAATTCTGACTCCCATTGCTCTTTTCACAAGTAAGTTTGGCGCCCATTTTAATTAATTTAATTTTTAATTGTGGATTTTTAATTGTAATTTAGTATGGGACACAAAAACATTTTCATTGATTGGCGCCACCTCTGTTTGTATGGGCTATTCCATCATGTTCCTCAAACTTTGGTCTTATGTTCAAGTAAAAATGTCACGTGAATTTTGAATTTTCCACCATAATTAAAATTTTTTTATCTAAGGTCAACCGTTGGTGCCGTACTAGTCCCCGCCCAGGACGAAAGCGCCAAATGTCACAATCCTCAGCCCTAGCCCCGAGTCCAAATTCACAAGCTCAGATTCAAGAAGACAAAGAAATAATTTATCCCAATAATTTGACCTTGCCTGACCTCTATTATTTTATATTTTTACCTACACTCTGCTACGAATTAAATTACCCGCGAACGGCTCGAATTCGAAAAATATTTTTAATGAGACGAATCATTGAATTTTTTTTTGGAATGCAATTGGTCCTTGCTTTAGTCCAACAGTGGATCATCCCTTCAGTTAAAAATGCGCTCATTCCTTTTTCCAATATGGAGATCATTAAAATTCAAGAGCGGCTTTTGAAATTGGCGGTAACATTTAAAAAAAAAAATATTCTTGGAAATTATTTTAACTTTTTTTGGGGATTTGCAGATTCCGAATCATTTAATTTGGCTTATATTGTTTTACCTATTTTTTCATTGTTTTATGAACATTTCGGGTGAAATTTTGAGATTTGGGGACCGTCAATTTTATTTGGATTGGTGGAATTCTCCAGACATTGAGACTTTTTGGCGGACGTGGAATTCTCCAGTTCATCGTTGGTGTGTCCGCCATCTTTATGTTCCTGTGATTAAAAATACGGGGTCAAAGGTCTTTGCTACTTTGACTGTCTTTTTTTTCTCGGCTTTCTTCCATGAATACCTCGTCTCCGTTCCTCTTAGAACGTTCAAGGTATTTATTTCTTTAATTAATGCGCGCGCTTAAAATGGCGAGACATTTTAAAATAAAGGCTCAACAAATTTTTTTGAATATTTTTTTAAAAGAAGCTTTAAATTAAATAAAAAAATGTCTTGTAAAATAAAAAAGGATTTGTTGGCGCCCATTTTAAAATTTTTTGGTTTGGCTATTATAGATATGGGCTTTCTCAGGAATGATGGTACAATTGCCGTTGGCGCTCTTTTGTAAATTGATTGTTGGGCCCAATGGGGAGAGACATCGTTGGGGGAATGTGGTGGTTTGGATGTCCTTGATTTTGGGTCAGCCATTATGTATAATGATGTACTATCATGATTACATTATCACAAATTATGGCCCTGAATGGATTGAATCCTTTTCCAAATTGGAATAAATAAAAATAACGATGTGACGTGTAAAACAAATTTGTTTTTTATCACGTGACCTTTTTTGGTACTAAAACTAAATTTTGAGAAAAAAATAAATGACCTCTCCAATTTTTGTGTGTATTTTTTGGCACGAAATTAGGATCGATTTGTTGTTTTTTGCTCATAAATTGACCCTAACCCAGGCTCTTTCATATTTTTGAGGTTTAAAAGTAAGTTGAAAATTTGAAAAATCCCGCTCTAAAGTTTAGAGTCTAAACTTTAGAAGAGAGTCACAAACTATGACAAATGGCGACTGCAGTCTTTTTATGAACAATGGGAAAATGGCAATAGTTAATTTATAATTTTAAATGGCACTTAAAATATTTTAAAGTCAATGCAAAACAAACGTTGTTTTTTTAAATGAGTTAAAGGGATCAAAACATTATTTTAAATTTGACCAATTTCCATTTCTTCCCGCCAAAAACAAAGCTAGTGTATAATAATAAATTTCAAATAATTTTAATTAACAGGCAAAAATAATAAATTAATTTGCAATGCACATCACGCTTAATCTCATTTTCCTCGTTGTTGTAAGCGCCACGCCAGAAGCGAGAAGGGAAGTAAGTACCATTTAAATATGCGCGCCAGCCGCCATGTAAAGTTTTCTATACAAAAAAATGCATTTGACAATAAAATTTCTTTTTTTTTGCCTGTACAGGTCAAGCAAAGTTATCCGACATGTTCAAATAATATAAATAGAAGGAGTGGTACGTCGCCATTTTGATTTAAAATAATTTCTTACATTTTGTCTCCCGCCAATTTTTTTTTAAAAAAACCCTGGTTCCTTTCTAATTTCGCCCGCTTTTTCACAGAGCCACTTTGTACTCTCATTTAGTTTTTGCTACTAGCCAAACTATTGAGCGCGCATTTTAAAAAAATTTAATATTTAAAATTACAGATGTACTTATCCCAGCGGTAAAATTCAAATAATTGAAAAATGAGTTCAAAAAAAACGATGACCTAATTTGGAGTATTTTTATAAAGCAAGAGCCAAGGGGAGGGGTCAGGAGAACGTTTCAATCGATGTTCAGACATTTTTGTGTGCTATCAGGGTAAAACTTGTTGTAAGGCGGCCTATGGGGGGCCTTGGGGTTGCTGCCCTAAAGATGCTCCATGTTGCAAACATCCCAATTCTGGCGCCCACGTCTGTGACACCATCAAACCAACTCCCACTACCCCAGCCCCTCCTCCAGGGCCCACCAAAGTCGGTTTCAATTTTTAGTTCATTTTTTTATTGGCGCCATTAATTTATTTAAATTCCTATTTTTAGAAACCAATTTCTTGGGAGGAGTCAATTTATGATTTGTCCCCAAAAGACCTGAATTCTTTGTGCGCGGTGGTGGCGCCAGACGTGGCGCCACTTGAGACTGGTGGGAATGACTGTGTTTATATGAAATGGACTTTTTGTTCTGGGAGTAAGTTTTCAATTTAATTTATTTTAGCAGAATTTAAATTAAATTAAAATTAATTTAATTGTAGGCAATTCAAATGACAAAAAACCCTGTGGGTGGTACACTCAAACTAAATGCTCGCGCCAAAGACGATTTAAACGAAATGTCGATTTCATGTTGTAAGTTTCAGATTTTTTGAGTCACGTGATGTGAATGACAAATGATATTGTCAGTATTTAAAATAATTGTGATTTTTATTAAATTAATTGATTAATTTTTAATTTCAGAAATGAAAAGATCGATGAGGAGGCGCCTTTTTTAAATTTCCCAAATGAGAATTTATAAATTCAAGTAGAAAACAATAATTAAAGGATATGCTAAGTAATTTTTAATTAAATTTAAATTAAAGTTTTGTCAATAAATTGAATTGTTACAAGTACATGGACAAGGATTTCTAGAATTTTGATTGATCTCACTGTCAGTCTCATTTTCGGCAAATCCAAGTTGAAATAAAAAAATAAAATAGGTCACCACTGCTCCAAATACCTGCCAATTACAAATCACAATCAAATTCAAAACATTACTTTGAAAAATCCCGCTGAATTTAAAAATTAATTATTAATTTTAACCATTGAAATGACGCCATGATTCACAACAAATAAATCCGCTGCTGTTAGACTCCATCTCCAGTTTTTTATGACATTGGCCAAATTTGAAATCTAATATGCAATGATTAATTTAAAATAGCGCGCCAACTTAAAAATTTAATTATTATTATTGTTCTCTCACTTGTTTATCTTCTGAATGTCGTTCAGTTTTTTGACAAAATTGAATCCCCAAATTCTCTCCATTTTCTTGGAACTGCCAAAAAGTCAATAAAATAAAATCAAAATTTTTAAATTGAGGCGCCAAAAAGTTGTGTACCTTAGTTTGAAAAAAGTTGCCAAGACTAGAAACATAAATAATAAGAAAAAAGCTGGCTATGCCTTGCGAATAGGCCATAACCTCTTTAAAACTTTCGCGCATTAAATAACGACTCATGACCCTTATAATCCCCACACAACCCCTTACAAGGGCCCCCAATATAAAAATACCGGCTATTTGCCCGTATAATTTGAATCCTTTTCTCAAATTTTCAAATTCTTCCCAATAAAACTTTCCCGCCCTTCCATTTCCTCCTTCTTTCAATGACTCTGCTTTCATTTTGACTGTCACTGTGTCACTATTGTGAAATAATTGGAGCGAAGGGGAAACAAATTTAATTTTGTGAGAATTCTCATTTAAATTTCCCGGGCTTTTTCCTGATAATGGCAGCAGTGGTGACGCCATTTTGGTACTTTCATCAAAGTGCACTAAACGCTCACAAAACTGGCCATGAATCTCGAGGAGCCAAAGACCAAAGAAAGTTGTGAAGAAGAGAGCAAAAGTTGAGGCAAATTCTGGATAGAGGTCAGTAATGTAGAAGACTAATTCAAAAGCCCAATTAGTTTGAAACATGAAGTGAACTTGCAAATCTTTTATTTTACTTTTTGAATTATTTAAAAATTCCCAATAAAATGCTCTCAAACAAGTATCCCCTAATTGCCACATCACTAATATGGTCAGCAGTCTCTTGTAACAAGAAACCTTTCTAGAAATGGAGAATTTATTTTGATTTTGGCGCGCAAAATTAATTTCAAGATTTTTGAGAATTTGAATAAGAGAAATAATTTTTTGGGTGAATAAAATGGAGAAGAAATGAATCCAAATGGAGGGACAAGAATTGTGACTCATGGAAGTGTAAAAAACCACGTGATGCGACAGTGTAGCGCCCCCTACCATCACTGACAAGACTTTAGCCGAGTTACTGAAGACAATGTCAATGTAAAATAAACAATTTAGTAAGAAAATCACAATGGAGTATATCAAAATGGGGCGGTTTAATTTAAAATTAAAGTCTGGGGAATTTAATTTTAATTGACAAGGAAAAAACCCGAGGAGGCGGACGAGAAATAAAATTAATTTTAATTTTTTTAATTGAGCTGCCATTTTGGATTGTAAGTTGAACAATAAGTGAGAAAATTGAGATTGAGATTGCAATTTTTGGAGAACAGAAAGGAGATAATTTAATTAAATTGTAGACTATTAAAGAAAAAATTACTTTAATGTCAAGTTAAATAAAAATTATGAATTAATGTCAATGCATTTTGTTGACACTTGACAAAGTCAAGTTAATGGAGATTAAATTATTGGAATTTTGACAATCTAAAATTTTGTACAAATTGAATTTGTACCACGTACAAAGTAGATGGAACCGACTTTTAATTGCAAATAATAAATTATTATAATTTTCTACGGAACTTAATTTTTTATTTAAACCTTAATTAAACTACTTGTATAAATGAAATAGAATAGATGAGACAAAAATTCTCATTAAAAATATGAAATGATAATTTTTTAAATTGTTTTTGATCCATAAAATTGAATTATTGGATTTAAAAAAAATAATTAAACGTATTTTATAAAATTATTTCTAAAAATAAAGATGGACGCTTTAGAGTCAGTTGGAGTTGACTCAAACCAAAATTAATTTTAACAATTTTATTTAACAAAAACAGTATCAAAGTACTTTGATATTTGTCAAAATAAATAAATTGTAATTAGATTAAACTTTGCAGGAAATTTCACAAGCCTCTTGCTTTGCCACAACCTCTCTCTCGAAAATGAAGACAACCCACAAAATAAATGTTGTGATGATCATTTCTAAAGCAGCTAAATGATGAAAGGTCAGGTCACGACTACCCCTATTATATATTAGTAGCAAATTCCTTACGACACGGATGGTGAAACAAATGGTCGTGTACGCCAGCCAGGCTTTCAAATAATTTGGATTCCGCTATTAAATTATTTAAATGTCCATTAATTTAATGAATATAATATATACTCTGTTTATTTTGAACATTAAAACATTTAATTAATTTTAGTTGTCTTAATTGTTTACCTTATTGGCTCCCTTCAACAGGACAATTCCCATGGCCAAACTTATGAGACCACTAAGGACAATAACGGCCAAGGAAGTGATGAACAAGGTCAATGTCACTAAAATGTTGGAACATAATTAATAGCAACATAATAAATTAAATATATTATGATAAATAATTATTTCTAAAATCATTTTAATTAATGTATTCTCAACTGTTGCTCAAGAGCTCTCCTTGGGTCTCAAATCTGAGCATGAAGATGGTGTAGACAATGTAGTAGGTCCCAAATATAGAACCCAGCTTTAAAATTTCAAGAAAAAAAAATTAATCAGTTTCTTTGTAGTTTTACACAATTTGCATTATTAGAAAGCACAATCAGGCACAATCTAAGTAACAAAACAATTTAAGAGGCGTAGGCCTAAAAGATTAAATAACAACTATTATAGTATAGCTAAATATATTTTCTTACAATTTGAAGCCACGCAATCACTTTAGTCCATAAATCAGCCCCACAACAACAAACTTCTCGACTTTGTGCCATTATTTAAATTAACTTTTAATACAGCAATTAAAGTTTGATAAAAACCCCCGAATAATTTTTTGTCCCTGTCTGTCCTTTATGTCGTTTAAAATGCAAAAGATTACACAAAAAATAAATGTGAGGCTATCAACAACACAATTAAATTGCTGTTTTGATGTGGAGATAGTTAATTGTTGGTTAAAATGTCAGAATTAAAGTCAAAATTGTCCAAAATCCAAAAAATAAAATTCAGAGAAAATTGTGGATTTTTTGTCAAAAATTGCCACGACACGAGACGACGGGCAAGGATTCCTAGAAGAATTTCATATGGCGAGTTGTAGTCTCTTCATGCAATCCCGATATATAATCTAATTTAATTAAATTACAAATTGTAATTAAAGTACCTCCCAGTGTTTCATCATCTGGTATGAGGGCAAATGTACATAAAATGTTAATGATATTTAAATTAATAATTAATTAGAATTAGACAAATGCTCATTTTACTTTTTAGGAATCTTTTTCTAGCTGTTAGTGTTGTCACAATTTAAACCCTTTTTATGCTAATCAAAAGAAATAAAGAGGATTAACTTTTTTAACAATGGAAATGATGTCATTTCCATATTTCCAAAATTTTTTTACATTAAATAACTTTGAACATGACAATTTTAATAATTAAAATTGTGATTTTTCACGTAATTTTCGAAAACTACGTGAACTCTAATTCCAGCTTAATAATTTATTAAATATTTCCGTATGAAATGTACCCATACAAAAATTGTCAACCCTTTCGTTGAATCGTAATTATAAATATATATAATTATAAAAATCTACTCGAGTGACCCAAGACATAAACATTTTTTCACTACAATAATTAACAATTCTTCATTTTGAAAAAAAACAAAAGGTAAAATAAATAAATTATTATTATTGTTGAATGGGTTAAACTTTGTAAGTAACTTGAGCAGCCCCTGATTCATCTGCCTCGATCTCTTGTGCGAAAATGAAGACCACCCACAATAAAAAAGTTGTGATGATGATCTCGAAACAAGTGAAAGTGAAAGTGATCCAGAAGTGTGTGACGATAATAAAAATACTGACCATGGAAATCAAATTGTATAGGGTATTCCAGGCTAAACAAATGATGGTATAGATGATCCAGGCTTTCAAATAATTTGGATTCCTCTATTAAAATTTAAATGTTTATTAGTTTAACAACATATTACTATATTTAATATAATACCCTGTTTATTTTATACATAAAATCATTTAATTGTCTGGATTTACCTTATTGGCTCCCTTCAAAAGAAAATATCCCATGACCAAGCCGGAAACACCAAAAATAATTACAAAAAGTATTATGACAGCGATTTGCAGGAACACTAAAATATTGTAAAATAATAGGTATCAGCATAATTATTACTGCTAAAATATTTAGAAAAGCTTTTTTTTATATTTGTTAAATGTGTAATACTGACTATTTGGAAAGCGGATGTTGTACAATAAGTCACTTGTGGCCCCACTCCTGACAACAGAGATGAAGTGAATGGTCAAGTGCAGTGTCCCAATGATGGAACATATCTTTAAAATTTTGAGACACAAAACAGTTTAATTTTAATTATTTCATACTTTAATTTTAGATTAGCATTTAAATACGATTACATAAAATGTCAAAATAAAATGTACAGTTAAAATTCTTACAATTTGAAGCCACGCAATCACTTTAGTCCATGAATCAGCCCCACAACAACAAACCCGTCGACTTTGTGCCATTATTTAAATTAACTTTTAATTCAGCAACTAAAGTTTGACAAAATTCTCAAATATTTATTTCGGTCCGTCCTTTACTATTCCTTTACGTCGTTTAGAATGCAAAATATTACACAAAATAAACTTGACTCTATCAACAACCCAATTAAATTGCTGTTTTGATGTGGAGATAGTTAATTGTTGGTTAAAATGTCAGAATCAGAGTCAAAATTGTCCAACATAAAATTCAGAGAAAATTGTGGATTTTTCGTCAAAAATTGCCACGACACGAGACGGGGAAGGATTCCTACAAGAATTTCAAAGGGCGAGTTGTAGTCTCTCTTAACACAACCCAAGTATAATCCAAGTGAAGACAGTTAAAAATTAAACAACTTGTAAGTAAAGGACCAATTGTTTAATCGTCTAACTAATATTCGATGGCAAATAGTCATATCATTAGATTTAAGAACAGTGAGGAGGAGGTGATGATATTTATTAGTTCCGCATGAAATGAAAAAATGTACCCACACCAAAATTGCTGACCCTAGGTAAATAATAAAATTGAAAACATTTTAAAGTGAGTTGGAGTGACTCAAGTCAAAAATATTTTTTCCCAACAATTAACAATTTTATTATTTATTTTGAAGGCAAAGAGCTATTATAAAAGGCTTCTAATTCTAAGCTAATATGTCTATGTTTGAAGGAAACAAAAATAAATGGATTGTAATTGGATTAAACTTTGTAAGTAACTTGAGCATCCTCCTTTACCTCTTCTGTCTCAACTTCTTGTTTGAAAATGTAGACAACCCACAAGATAAATGTTGTGATCATGGTGTCAAAAATAGCGAGAAGGATCTTGAAGATAATGAGGATGGTGTAGAAATTACTAGTACAATTGAACAGCATCAAGTACTTAAATATACTGAAGATTAAACAAATTTTCATGAACATGACCCAGGCTCCCAAATAAATTGGACTCCGCTATTAAAAATTTATAAATGTTCATTAGTTTAATTAATAGGAATATGCTTTGTTTATTTTGAAAATGAAATTATTTAATTGCTTTAATTTACCTCATCCAGTCCCTTCAAGAGAACATTTCCCATGATCATTCCGAAAATATTAAAAATAAAGACAAATGTCATGAGAGCTATGAGGACACTTCCTAAAATGTGGGAATATAAATTAGTTAGTATAATTATTTTTACAATGCTTTCAAGTTTTTATATTTGTTTTAACAGTTGTAAACATTTTAAATATAGTTTTTAAATTAATCGAATTTACACTGACCTTCTGCAGGATGGACGCTATGAAAAAATCCTTCCTTGGTCCCAACAATGAAAATCGCCATGAAGTGGACACTCAAGTAAATTGTCCAAACCATGGACCATATCTTCAAAATTGTGAGTAATAAAACATGGTTTCATTTTGGAATTTTAATTAAATTGTAATATCTATTTTAATTCATGCATGTAAATATTCACATTTTATTTAAATACCTGTTAAATAAAACGGAACAGTAAAATTCTTACAATTTGAACCCAGGCAATCACTCTAGTCCATAAATCTGCCCCACAACAGCAAACTTGTTGACTTTGTGCCATTTTAAAGTTAACTTTTCTTTTAATACAGCAATTAAAGAACAATTAAAGTTGAGTTTGACAAGATTCCCGAATATTTTTTTCGTCCCTGTCCTTTATGTACTTTAGGTAGAGCGCAAAAAAAGACAAAATAAATTTGACTCTAACAAGAGAATTAAATTGTTGTTTTGATGGTTATTTGCTAATTATACCAAATAATTGTCCAAAAAATTAAATTCTCAGAAGAGAAAATTTGCCGATTTTTTGCAAGTCAAAAGTTGGCAGTTGCAAAACGGTCAAGGATTCCCAGAAGAATTTCAAAGGGCGAGTTGTAGTCTCTCTTAATGCAGTCCATTTATTTCCCATAGGAAAATTATTGTTCATTTAATTAATTTTATTTTCCTCTCATGGTATGACTATAAACTGTACAAGATTTAATACTTGGTTAATGCTTCATTAATGTTAAAAATGGGCTATGTTTTTTACATTGTTGTTTAAAATTGTAGTAATTTTTTGGAATGAATTCATTTAATTATGATCTCGATTGACTTTTTATCTTCATTTTAAATGGAGTATTTTGCACAATAAATAATAACATTTTTTTCATTTAATTAAGTCATCGAGATCGAAATTCTGGTGAATTGCCGTTTCCCTTTTGAGTTTGACGTCATGTTTACAAGTTTAGTTTTAATTGTAACTCACATTGTAGTCAAAGTTTTCATGAATGGTAAAAAATGTAGCCAATATAGATAAAATGTGACCATTTTGAATTCCGAAAATGCCGGGATTTTCAAAATCTCAATCCCGGGATTCCGGGATTTTAGCCATTTTTGCAATCCCGAAATCCCGGGATTCAACCTCTAACTCCACTTGATAAGGTTTGTCAATGAAAAAACGCCATATTTAAATTTTGGTGATTTTGATTCCAATAAAATTAAAAATCAATAAAACTGGAGCATAAAATCATACGCAAGAGTTGGCGAATAACGTGATGGTACGTGCAAGTGGTCGAAAAAAAACTTTTTTTATAGAAGCTTTAATTAAATAAAAAATAAATAAAGTTTCACAAAACAAAATTAACTATTTATTAATTTATTTTTATTCAAAAAATGAATATTTTGCACCTTGGTTTGAATCGACAATTCCAATTTCATTGTAAAAATAAAAATAACTTGAATGGAAAAAAAACAGTTAATGGCTGAAATTATCATCTGCATGTTAAAATTAATTGAAAAATTAAAAATCTTTAGAAAAAAAAATACAAAAGAGACAATGCCAAACTAAATAAGTACTTGCAACTTGCATTATTGTCCGCCATTTTGAAACCAATTTCTAATTTTTTTATTTATCTCAAATTCTCATAACATGACATTGCATTTTGAGATTTCCTTGGCTATATAAAGAGTGACCTTTTTTCTGACTTGAATTTTTCAATTTTCCCGCATAAACTTGCAAGTTCAAAGAGAATTTTTAGAATAATAAAATGAATATTTTTGTCTATGCATTCGCTCTGTGCATCTCCTTCATTTTAGCTACCATCCCACAAATAAAGTCCATCGAGGACCCACGTGACCTCGTTCAAATATTCCGAGAGACTCGACTGACCCTCCATGCGACCAACCTAAGGAGCGTGGCCCTCATGAATTTAGTCCACCAATCTCACATCAATGAGAATGACACCCCCTTCATTCTCTGCCTGAACAATTTCTCTGACTCGTGCCCATCCCATCAAATCCCAAAATTCATCAGTGGCGCCAGCATTCAAATTTTGATTAACGAAAACTACAAAACTCAACCGCTCTGTCGATTGGTTCATTTCTTGGGAGGCGCTAGAAATATTTTAGCAGATTTCATAATTGACCTACAATTAATTTCGAAGGACGAGACTTCAAAAAAACTGGCAACGAAAGATAAATTTGCTGGCGCCAAATTAAAATTTGCACCAGTGAACATGTTAGTTATGACAGGCCAATATTTTGGCGGAACATTTAAAATAATTCAGATTTTAATTCTTGACCCTTACTTCAACGGCAAAAATCACCGGGTCAAATACATTTCATTGAGTGTGTCAAAAGTGGTTAAAAAATACGGAGAATTGACAAAGGTCATGAGGTCAAAACGTCAAAAATATTATTTGGGTCATATTTTAGACCAGACTGAGCACAAAGAGAAATTAAAAATGAGAGAAATTGACTTGAATGACTTGAATTTTCGTAAAATTTTAAATAAAAAACTTTACGTGACAAAATTCAAATTTCTCTCAGACATGCTCTCTAAGCTTAACATTACGATTGATTTTGGCGCCATTTTTTTGTCCAATGAAAAACAGCGCGCCGTAATCGCCATTGATTGCACCACTTGCCTCAGTCCAAGTGTTGCGTTTCAATTTGACCATTTAGAAAAAATTAAGGATCTTAGTTTGGGACTATTCTATGCAGATGGCATCACCTCCAATGAAACACTAAGTGAATTTGAATTGACATCTATTGTCCAACCATTTAATTTTGACCTCTGGCTCATCATTGCATGTACTGTGACTTGTCTCATTTTGGTCTTGAGGTTTGGCTACAAAATCTCGACGGATTTGGGCCAAATTTTTCTCCAAGTTTTATTTCCTTTGGTACTACAAATTCTTCCCCAAAGAGGGCGTCATGCGCACGGGGTGTACATTGTTTGGGTTGGGGTGGCATTTTTGGTGGGTCAATTTTATGTGATGGAATTAAAGTCAAATTGTCTGCTCCCAAAAGTTCAAGTAAAACAACACACTCTTCAACAATTAGTTGACCTAGGGGTCAAGTTTACGAGTTTACATAAAATTCAACAAGATCAAGATTTGTATTTTAATCAGCTCAGAGTTGTAGCCGACTCAACAAAAAAATTAGGTCAACGTCACTTGATTGGCCCGTCATTAATTTTAATTGTTGATAATTTGATAACTAGAGAGAAATTAGTCATGACAGATTTATTCAAAAGGGCCTTCATACTTCCTTTTGAACACCGACGCACTGGTGCCCAGTTCATGACCTCGTACTTTAAAATGAGTTATAATATTTTCAAACAAAAAATTTATCTCACGACAACCACAGTGGCATTCACAAGGCCCAATTTAGATTTGGTGTTGGAGGCTTATCAAAGAGCGACATCTGTGGGACTTTATGAATTTTGGGAGGATTTAAATGATGACCTTGAAGATCTTGGAAAGGATAGGCTAGTTCAGTATAAATTATCAGTTGAGAATTTTTTGCATACAAGTCACATGATGAAATTACCAACTTTTGAAAATTTCCTCATTGTCGCCATCTTTTATTTAGCAAGTGGCGGTCTCATCCTTTCTGTTGTTTGTTTTGTGGGTGAATTTAACACTAAATTCAATTTTTGGAAAAGACTTTTATTTATCCATTTAAAAAGTTTTAGCTGCAAAATAAAATATTTCCATTAAGTTTTCTTCATGGATCATATTCACGTCACATGAGGATGACCCAGGTCAAGTAAATTCGGTTCGGTCATAAATTATGACTCATAATAACTGATGGATGACTTACTAGTAAAATGTGACTGCAATTAAAATACAAACATCTGCCCCATTTGACCTTTCAGTTCAATAGACAATTCCAAGAACTAAAAATGTTGTGGAAGTTGACCCTTGACTTTTAGTTAAATGTAAATTAGAATGACATGTACAGAACATGTGTCCTCAATGGAATTGAGTCATGAACTGGTTCATTGATAAAATAAAAAAATGATAAAATAAAATGGATTCAACAAAAAAAAATTAAATGTCATTTATAAAACTTTCTTGTCAACTCTATTAAATTTAATTGTGACTCAGCTTTTATTTAGTTATACTTAATGTCAATAAAAAAATTAAAGTAAATGGCGTCAGTGACGATATCATCTTGACCACATTTCTTATCTCAAGTCCTCTCCAATTATCTCTACACGGACTCTCCTTTAAAATAATTTTCTAACTCAAAAATAGCTCACAATTATTTCTTTATTCCAAAGGTTTGTTCCCTTTACTCTTTAAACACAAATCTCAATTAAAAATTAATTATTTTTTCTATTTTTTTACACTATTTAAATGACTAATTAATTCTATTTTTTTAGAAACTATTCAGTCTGGTAAAGGTGAAAAATATTTTTCAAGTTTTGGCTATAACTAATTATTTTCAAGGTAATTAATTAATTTAATTAACATAATTATTATTTAACATTTAAATCGACACAAATAATAATAAAATTAGTAATTAGTATCATTAATTATTTTTTCGCGATCATTGAATGATTATTATGCATTCTAATATTTAAAATTATTTAATTGCGTGTAAATTAATTAAATTAATTTAATTTACAACATCTTTTTTTCCTTTTCTTTAAATTGGTATTGACATTGACCTTTCTAAATAAAACTGACCTTTTAAATATTTTTTTCAGATTAACTGTCATTTAAACGTACGTAGGGAGATGAAAAAGTAGTGATTATGATTTTTTATCTCGGTTCGTTGTAAAGCGATCACCAAGATATTTTAGTATGTTCTACTGCAACTTCTTAGAGGTCTACATAAAAAATTTGAAGTTTTGAAATTTTTTTTAAAGATTTCAAAAAATATTTCAAAAAAAATAATTTCTGAAACCAAAAAACACGCCAATGCTCCGGCGGGTTTTGTTTGAAAACTCAGCTTCCTGTAGGAATTTTCAAATTTCCAAAA
>JAQIVZ010001456.1:0-32733 GCA_034700945.1 Arrhopalites spinosus
ATTGTACAATTCTTTACTTGTCGATGACGTCGAATTTCTCGACTAAGGTGGCCCACTTCTGGCAAGTGTGGTTTTAACTGGTCCGACAAACCACTCAGTTGAGGGCTCACCACACGGGAAGTTGCCTTCGCTGTTTCTACGGCTTTTCTCTTCAAATTTGTTTTGAACTGTCGTCGACCAACATCAAGTGGCATGGGATCGTGACCACGTACACTAAGGCTCATCACATTTTTGTTGGGGCTAGTTTTCAATTGCCCAGGGCATTTGTCTTTGTAATATCTGACACATCTCCATGTCCATTGAGTTTTTCCAACGTTAACACGATGATAATTATACACAAATCCTTCGTGAAAAACACATTCGTTATCTTTTTCAGACTCGCCAAAGACTACAGGTGATTTATTCAAATAAGCGGGATATTGATCACGAGTGACATTTTGAGAGAAGGCTGATGAGGGATCATTAGAATTCCCACCTTGGACACTACTTGAAGACTGTGGTACGGAACGAGTCACATATTGATTGTCATTACCGAGCTCCGTATCAGACGGTGAACTGGATTCCAAATCACAGGGTGTAACGGGCAAGGATACAAAATCGTCATCGAATGAGTCATCCATCTAAAACGTATTGGAAAGGTTTTTGGGGTTTGAGAGGGTTCAAAAGTTGAGGGGGTTTCAGCAATTGTACGGGTTTCAGCAGTTGTGGTGGTTTCAGCAGTTGAGGGAATTTCGGCAATGGATGAGTTTTCGGCAGTTTATTTTTTTCCCACATTCAAGTGAAACATTTCCCTTGAATTTTCCATATGAGAAACAGCCCCATAAAATTCACCCTACACGTCAAATAAATAAATAAAATTTAAAGGGGGTACTATGAATAGACTAAGTTTTATTTTTTTAAAAAAATAATTTCGCAAATTCCATACCTGCAAAACTTTCGCATTCTGGTTCCATTTCATGTAAAGATACATAGATGATAAATCCGATTGTTCCCCCCATAAATCCAGAGCCAATTCTTCCATAAAGATTTTTTCCCATTCCACATTTGAGAATTCCATTCAAATTTATTTGCATTGATCTTGATCATTTGCGAAACTATTTGCTCAACAGACGTCGAATCCCATGGATTGGATGACGTCATTATGTGCCTATAATATAAATGACACGGTACTTGAAAATATGTACAACGTCATCATGACTATATGTCAATGTTAGCAATATAAAGCTTTCATTAAGTAGCGCATTATTTACAAAACTCTTCAAAATAAATATTTCATATAATTTAGTTTCTTACCTCTTAAAATCTCTAAATTACCTTAAATTTTGGCTTTTAAATAAAATAATAATTATCGTGGTTTTTACAACGGAGAAAACGAAGTATGTTGCCTGCTTTGTGGAAAGAAGATTAAAATACTCTTGCTGAACCACGGCTTAGAGTATGAGTCAAATACATTTTATTCTAAGGAGTAAAAAAGGCAATGACTAATGAGGCAATGAGTCAAAAAAGGCTTGGTGGTTCAAGGTTAAGGATCTATTTTGATAAAAAGGCACATGAAGGGCATTAGAAGGATACAACTTCTTTTTTCCGTGCTTGCATCATTTTAATTGCAGTCTAAAATAATGTAACCTGCCATAATAAAAATTGCTACTTAATTAAATATCACTGAGAGATTAGTATGCAGCTTGGCGATAGCCTATAATTTTATTTTTTTATGAATATCATTAACACACTGGAATTGTCTGGGTGAAATTGTCCGTGTGTGGAATTGTCCATGTGTGGAATTCTACGTGTGTGAAATTGTCCTATGTGGAACTGTCCGTGTGGAATTGTCCGCGGTGGAATTGTCCGGGAACCGAATTGGCAATTCTTAATTGTCAAATGCAAATTGCCTTTCTTGCCCCATTCGTGATCATTCGACCATTTTTTCCATCTAAAATCATTTAAATATTAACCTGATGATGTTTTATACATAATAAATCATAAATAATTTTTATTATTGTGGTCATCTTCTTGTACAATGTATATAAATGTATAAACGGACTAAAGCAATTGAAAGTATTTAAATATTCAACTGAAAGACTATCCGGTTACTAATCAGTGATTAGTAATCACTTTGGGCTCCCATGAAAATACCAATTAAAATTAACAACAAAAAAAGCGATCTAGAAGATTTTGGGGGTTTTCTAATTTGATAACTCACAAAAATTGTTTACTGTTCGCAAATTAAAACTGTCCCAATAAATTCTTTTTTGACCAAAATTCTCAATACAATTAGATTTTATTGAGCAATGACCAAAATCCAGCAAATGCGGCCAAAAATCTCAAAAATAGTTGAACAGATGTCAAATGTCCCAATCCCAACACCTTAAACTTTACGTCCAAAAGTTTCAAAATTAAATAAAGTCGAATTTTTCATGGAGAAATTCGGATTTCTTGGTCATAATTTTGGATTTTTAAATTTTTCAGTTGAAAATTCCAATTTTCTCAGAATTCGGAATTTCGAATTTTTTCCTTTTGTAGGAAAAATTAAGATTTCTGACTTTTAAGCTGAAAAATCAGGATTTGAGGACTTTTGTTTTAGAAACATCCGATTTTTCAATCTGCACTTCGGATTTTTTAATTTTTTTATTAGAAACTCAAACTCAAGAGTTTTAAAGGCCCGGTGGGAAGAGGGACACGGCCCTGGGCTGGGCCCCGAAGGGGCCGGGCTCGGAAAGGATTTGTTCTCAAGAACCCCATAGTTTTTGAAATTTTGGAGCAAGGGCCGAGCCCCGATTTCTCCCGGACCGGGCTCAAAATTTTCGCTTGTTGCGCCGAATCTGGAGTTTTCTATGTCGACTTTTTGCATTTTAAAATTTTACTGTAGATGAGGTTAATTTTTTTGTGATTGTGTTGGTAGTACAAGGGGCCAAGTGCTACTCTTTATTTTTATATGCATTGGGAAAACGTTTTTACACAAGTTTTTACTAAAAACTACCAAAACTGGGCCCAAATTAACTATTAATTGGATAGATTTTATTAATTTAATTTTTCAAAACTTCTGGCCGGCCAAAAATTTCCCGTGGCCCGGCCCGGGCGCCGTCCGCCCTCTGGCGCCCTCATCGTCGCGTTGCTGATTGGATCGCTCACGTTATCAATTGCCCACATATCATCGATGATGGCCTTCACCCTGGAAATTGTTGAAGAAAAGTCCGCTCGTTTAAAAGTACCCGCCATTTTATTTCAAAAGTTAAAACAAATAATTAATGGTTTGTTGTTGCGTGTAGGAATACCAAAAAATTCTGGAAGTGCCTGGGTGAGTTTTATGGGCCACGTGGTTTGTTCGAATTTACGGGAGGCTCCTGGTCACAACTTTAATTACAACATTCCTCGTTGAAGTGACTTTGAAATATTTTTATTCAAGATAAATATTTTTACTAATTAAAATGATTAATTAGGTTCAATTTTGGGAGGATCTCTCCTTGTTTCAACATTCGAGTGGTGGCGTCATTTTCCTGATTTGGGCCAGTTATTATTTCAGTTTTACCGGCTTCTCGTTTTTTCTCTCCGCTTTTTTTGACAGCGGTAAAAATCAATCTGGGGCGTGTTCAGGTCAGGAATTGGCCAATGTTTTGAAGGGAAAATTAATATTTTTGATCTGCATTAATCTTCAAACACCCACCATACTCCCACCCTGCGCACGCTCTCGAGAATATTTTCAAGGGTCTTAATTTTTGTGTACAACAAAATCTTGATTTTGTACAAATATTAATTAATTTGTACAACAATTAAATTGTACAAGAGAATCTTGATTTTGTACCTACAACAGATTTAATTAATTTGTACAACAATGAAACGGTACAACAGATTTCTGAATTTGTCCAACAGACTTAATTAAATTGTACAAAACTGTAGAAATGTGTAAAAAATAACCATTTACATAAAAGGTATTCGGAATGTTCATCCGGGGAACGTTCAACATAGGAAAGTTCAACACAGGGAAAAGTCAACACACGGAAAATTCAACACCCGGAAAGTTCAACATCAAATCCAGAATTCTGTTGTACCGTTTCATAATTGTACAAATTAATTAAAATCTGTTGTACAAAATCATTAATTTTGTTGTACCAATTCATTGTCGTACAAATTAATTAAATCTGTTGTACAAAATCAAGATTTTGTTGTACAAAAAAACATTTACCCTGGTTTAAATCATAGTGTGAATGCAGTCTAATAAATTCATAAAATTGTTTTCATTTTTTGTTTCAGGAAAAATAAAATTTACTTTAATATTTTCAAAAATGTAGCGATTGCATTACAATCATTGTAACGAAATGTAAAAATTACTTTCACATTTAACAAATCAAACACTTCCATGTGGTACTGTTTTGACTCATAGCGGCCATTTTGTGAGCGCATTCATCCATCCACTTGCTGGTTAAAAGACAATCGGGATCATTCTCACCCCAAATTCTAACTTGATCATCGTAAGTCCCTTTCAGAAAACCCATGGCTACCCCATACTCCCCTTTTTGAACTGCCCACACCCCCATGTTCAACAAATGTTCCATCAGCAAGGGATGATGCGTCTCCCCCAATTTCGCTTGAGCGTTGCCCACAACTTTTTTTAAATTTTTTCGCGCCACATCCAAACATGGCCTTTCAAGATAAAAAGAGAGTTCGCCCATATTCAGTTCAACATGAGGGTACATCTTAGGGGTCAAGTATTCATACAATTTGTCTTCATTGAAACCCCAATTTTTTGGTTGTATCTTGTCCATTAATAATTCAGCCAATTGGTAAGCCTCACTTAGAAATCCTTGGTATTTGTATATAACAGACATGTTGTGCATTATTTTGAGCACGCTGTAATGATTTTCCCCACACAGCGCTCTCTGTTTATCACTCAATGTTTTTGCCGAGAGCAAAGCTTCGTCGTATCTCTTCATGCGCGTCAGCAGTCTTATGACTTTGATTTCGGCGCAATATAAATAGCCACATTTGTCTTCTATTAAATGGTCAAAATCATCATCATAGTCACTTGGTTCTAAAACAATTTCTTGTTTGGCATCCTCCAAGTGACTTAAAGCTTGTTCAAAATCCCTAAGATAAATGGACTGGTCAGCCATTTTGAGGAGGCGGGGCCAAACTCTTGGATGATAATCATTTGTTGATTTTTCTCGTTCAAAAGTGAGGCGTTCAAGATGATGGCGATAGATTTCGCGGGAGAGTTTGCGCGCACTGGTGTACATTTTTTCTCTTTGTAACATCAAAACTTGGAGTTTTAGACCAGAATAATGGAGACTATTCGCTTCACCAAACATTGTAAGAAGACTACGTGTGATGGTGCGGGTGACAAAGAAGATGGTGCGAAAATCAAAATCTTTTTTGAGATGTTCAATATTCATTAATTTTAATTGGAAAACGAGTTGATCTTCTCTTTGGAAAAAGTAGTCGCGATCGCTGTCGGAATTAAGACGTTGACTCACTTTACGGGTCCATTGTTGAACTTGAGTTAAATTTTTTAAATGGAGCATGCGGTCCGTTTTGAAAAATAAGAGGGCTGTTAAATAGTCAAAGGAGTGGGGTTTTCGTTGGCGTATTTTGGGGAGTGTTCCCTCATTCTCTGATAATTCAGTCAGGTCGAGGTCACCCACTGGCTTGAGCTTTTCAACTTGATAAGTCGGAATAGACATTTTGTATTTGTAATTAAATTATAGTAATTTAATTATTTTGTCAAACAAATTACAAAATTAAATTAAGGCTAATAGAGCTTGGTACTATTATTGTTAAATTATTTAACACGTCCAAAAAACAAAAAATTATCAGTTAAATGGCTTTTGGGAGTCCAAGGTGGAACAGATGGCTTAATGCTGGACAATATGGGAAGATTTCTTGTTTACAGTAAAGAGAGAGATCAAGGTATGCGTCATCCGGGTATTTTTACCCGGATTATTAAGCTGATCCTGGCCTTTCGGTTTATTGATTAATTTGGACAGATGAGAGGAAATTTTTTTATGGGTGCCATTTCAATTAGAGTTTTAGGGAGCATTTCCATTAAATGACGTCATCACTCCATAAGTTCGTTATTTGTACTACACTCTGTACTAAAACTGACTAATTAATTTGTAAAAAAATATGGTCGGCCATTTAAATATTTTTTTGACAATAAATAAATTTAATTGTTTCTATATTGTAATTTTTATTGTTTCAAAAATTCCCGCCATTTTTTTAAAGGGTTAAAAGTAAGCAAATGACTTGATTAAAATAAAAATTAATAAAAGTTGGAATTGTCTCTCTATCAAAATTTCTAAAATTTCCATCTTTGAGTGCCAATCTAGGAATTGATTCTATACTCTTTTCTATGTGCAATCCAAACAAATTATTTTGCAGTCCGCGCATGCGCTCTACCATCATTTTTAATTTACGGTCATTTTGACTATACGTAAGCGCATCACCAGCCCCCCTAACGAAATTACTTTGAACTTGAATGAGGAACATGAGTTTCATTTGTTGAAATAAACTACTAAAATTATACATTTTGTAGAAAATGGCCACATAAAATAAAAGGGCCTCGAATGCCATGACCATGGCGGCCATTGAGAAGATTAAATGATCCTCTGCCAATTTAATTGCCCCGAATGTACACCAGATGGCCAACATCAGGCAAAATACTTTGGCCGCATAACCAATTTGGGAGTAGAGACCATTAAAAAGTTGAACGAATAATTGAATTCTTCTTGATTCCGTCCAAATTTGAAGAATTCTTGTTTTCGATAATGTTGAATTCGTTTTTCTGAAATAAAAATAAAAATTTTGATTTAAACATCGTTGACAAAACAAAATTTGGAAAAAATTACCCAATTGTTACAGCAAGAACACCGATCTGTTGTTTCGTTTTGATGACAGAACCCAGCGCGCAGAAAATGATATAGATGGTTGTGTACATCCAAATAAAATTGAAATAAACTTCTATTATTAATAATAAACTAAAAGAAATTCCATTTTGAAATTTAGCGGGTAAAAAACCAAATATAAAGGCAGGACATTTTGGTTTATACAACATGAGAATTATAAATACGACAATTAAAGAGTGTAACAAATAAGGACAGGCCACAAGAAATAATTCTTGGAAAGTTAGCGCCTTCAGCAATTTCGTAATTTTAGTCACATCTTTTGAGCGCGCTAATTTTGAATTTACTGGTTCTATTTGAGATTGAGTTACCAGCCCATTTTGTATTGGCAGAACAAAAGCCCATTTATTAGCATTGGCTCTCAAATCATTTGAACGCCACTGCACTTGAATTGGTACCAGCGCATTTGTAAATTCGTAACTATTTTTAAAGACAATTAAATTTAAATGTGGTTCCTTCAAAAATACATTAAAACTCCAAAAAATTGTTGTCGTAGCCCACAAAGCAAAAACAAAACTGGTGATAACGTCAAGGATATCTACAACATTTTCAGTCATGGAAATTGCTAAAGTGAACCACAAATGAATTGAGCGTAGAAGAGACAAATAAAAATAAATGTAGAACATTATACGACGCCATTTTATTTCTTGATTCTTGACACTAAAACTCTCATAATTAAATTCTAAGGGAAATGTGTTCATATGGGCGGCAATTTTAAAACAACAAAATGTAAAATGTAGGACTTGTTTTGTTAACATTTTTGATTTTCAAATAAAACGTTTTTACCAAATATAATTCAGTTTGTGCAGTTGACAAAATAAGCGCTAGCCGCTAGTCAAGTGTACAGATGGCGGACATGATAAACTTGTTCTTGTACATATAGGCCATAGGCTGCAAATAATTATAGAATATACGGGTAGTTTATAATTATTGTAATCATTGATAGCATCAATGTATAATTTGTATTATTAGCTAGTCAAACTGAAATGGGGAGATAAAAAGTTACGCCCTCTGACCTTTGTGTCAATCCAGAGGCGTATCCAGGTTCGAATTTTGGGGCGTGTTTTTAGGTAAAATGGAACAAAATTTCGTTATTTTATCTAGTCTAAAATTACATTTTTTAAAAATTTTCCATAATATCTAGTAACCCCAAAATTTTAGGGGGGTGTTCAAACACATAAAACACCCCCCCTGGATACGCGCAAGTGTTAATTTAGTTTAGCATTAATAGCACGTTTGTTGATCTTTTGGGTTGTGCTTGTGAACGTACAATTATTTTTTAATTTTAAATAAGATGGCAAGAAAATGTGCGCTTTGTTTTCGAGACTTTTAATTTTCTCGAATGTCATCGAATGTAAGGAATTAAGTCTATTTTTAATTCAGGCATTGACAAGGTTCAGATTGACCCGGGGGTCAAATATTTGGAACATTTACTTGCAAGAAAGTCTTACATTGATGCCATTTCATAAAGATGATGTATACGTAAGCTAATTCTGGTGAGCAACATTCAGTAGTACTGTTTGTTGACACTAGGAGTACCCATGTTAAAATTTAATGGGTCAATGATCCAGTTTTGCGACTTTTTTTTTGCAAAATTACAGGTGGAGCCTCAACAATCTACATAATAAAACTGTAATCTTCATTAGGTTCGGCACATAACTCCACCCTTCGAATAGAAAACCAATGGACTCGAAAAATCATTCTAATGAGCCCAAAATTAAATATTAAAATTAAAAAGTCTTCTATAATAACTAATAATATTAGTTATTACAGAAGACTTTGCAAAAATCTAGATATTAGTCTAATATCTAGATTTTTGCAATGATTCATGCAAATATGGGACCATGTCCTGATCATAGGGGCAAAACCACTAGTTCTAGAATAAAATAGGGGTGCGATTTGGCTAATGGTAGAGGAGACACACGCTCATGGTGTTTCTCTACATTTCAGAGTTAATAAAAATGTTTAAAAATTGTGGCGTCGTATCCTTCTCTTGTCTAATGTTTGTCCATAGAAATTACCCAATGTGTTCCAATCGGCACAACAAAAGTGGGGCATTTTGGGTCCCTTTTGTGTCTTTGTCTCAAACATTTTTTAGCTAGAAAACGAATATAGTGAGCCATTTTTTTGTATTGTATATAATGAGCCATTACATCGAGTTTTAAATAGCAAAAACATCTTTCGAGCACCGTCTTGTCACTCTTAAACAACAATAAAATTGGTTTTTTATTTTACTTTTATACTTGAAAATAAGATGATCAGAAAGTGTGACCTGACCCAACTGTATTGGGCACTCAAATTTTTCTCAATTGTATGCATTTACCCAATTCACGTGGACGTAGCGAGTGAAAAACTTTTGGTGAAAGGAAATGGCTGGCGTCGTCTCATTTTCTACATTTGGTTCATGAGTCTGGTGGTCCATACCACGTGGAAATTGGGGCGGTTAATTTTGGCGTTGATATTTTGGGAGGAGTATGAAATTCATGAGTTTCCCATCCTCATAATGTTCCCACTGTACTATCTCCTGAACGTTTTCGGGGCGTGGGGTTTGTTCATTGAGAATGGAAATTTGAATCAACATATTTTCAATGAAATCCAACTCAGCACTCGCGGTATTCTGTCACTTACAACTCAATTCTCATTCTTAGTTAAAATCGGGTTCGGTTTCATGAATTTGCGGGTCATTGATTTATTTTTGTAGAAAAGACAAGTCGAGCCAAGTACTCAATCCAGGAGTGGTTCATTTTATGGATGCCAGGGGGTCTCTTGGCCTATGCCTGTGTCATTATGGCCGCACTCTACTGGTATGACCCCATGGCGCCCTATTTGATCTACTCGACCATTCCAGTCCAGTTTCAAAATGGGGGCGTGTTAGTCAGTCTCGTGGTCTTCGAGTCATGCACCTTTGTTTTTTCTGTCTGCACGGGCACCTACGAAATCTTCGTCATTTTGGCTTTCATTCAAACGGCCACTGACCACCTCAACGCCAGACTTCACTCCATCATGTAAGTTTTCCAAATGATAGCCGGGTAATTTAACCGGGGACATTTGAATGAAATTAACATGACAATTTTCGAATCAGGTCACGTAACTCTTGTCGATTGCACGAGGTTGTAAATTTATGTGAGGATGCGCGGGATTTAGAGTTGCAGTTGAATTTGTTTAATATTGGCTACGCCTACATAATTTTTGGCTACAAAATTCTGTCCATGACAGCGACAATAATTTATTCTTTCTTTGGGATTCTCCTCTCCCTCACGCATCCCATCATGGCTGCCTTCTGCATCTCTATGGGTTTCTACTGTAGTCTCATCTTCGTCGTCTTATTTGACCACGCCTTCTCCCTTCCCAATAAAATTCGCGACCTCAAGGCCCAAATTGTGGTCCTGTCTCAACGGTTGAGAATTAAAGAGAATCGGGATTACGTCAAGAGACGAATTTTGGGGGTGGCAAATGTGGGGATTCAAGTGGGCCATTTTCAAACTTTGGAGCGGGCGTCAACCCTCAATTTCATTGATTTCAGCACACGACAAATTGCGGGGCTTCTCATTGCGAGCCGATAAATGGAACAGAATTTTTATTTTACGTATAATTTAATTTTCACACTTAGGAACTACTTTTCTTTTATTAATTCAATTTTCAAAATTAATTAGACATTAATTTAGAACAAGTTAAATTTTTAAAATTAATGGATGGAATCTTTAAAAGTTAAAATTAAACTAGTAGAATTGTCAATAACAATAGAAATAATTGTGAGAATAAAAACAAAGTCAACAAAAAAGAAATTCCCAACACGAATCCTGATTGGTTGACAACATTTCCTATATTTTCTAAACCAAAGACACTCAACATGACCCACCTCAGCCCATGAGGTCAAGACTGTCATTGAAAGGGCATTCACCTGAGCATAAATATTGAACAAAATAATGACCAAAATGAGGCATGACATGGCAATCACAAAGAAACGGACGGAAGTGGTGACCACAGCCAAAAAAATGTTGACGATGATGACCATCAAACACAAAATTTCCATGGTCAATGGAAATATTTTATACACAGATTCAAAATGATTGGACAAAATAACCAATTGATTGTACGTACAATTGAGGGTCACAGGGATCAAATTTTGTAAAATTTTTGTTGATCTTGACTCCTGGTTAATTTTCAATTTGGTAAGAATTGGGAGGATGACACTGACGTAATAGAAGGAAGTGAGGCCATGTAAAAACATGAAATAAAGTTCAAATGAAGTGGCATATATGTGGAATATTGCCGCCAATAATTTTTTTAAAATTGACAATGATTCTGGAGACTCCGCTAGAGAGGTCAAGAGTTCGGGTGATCCGGGTCGAAAAAAGACGCCACCAGCTCGTGCGAGGGAAATTAAAATATAAACAAAAATGGTGAATTTTGTACATGCCCTCAATTGCCGTTGGTCATCTGATATTTTGAGTCCAAGTTTAACTATTCAAAATATTTAAATTAAAAAAGCGCCAAGTTTAAATGCAAATTTAAAATTTACTTGACAAATTAGCACAAGTGGCAAAGAATTCATTGATAATTAAATGTAGTTGATTGTAATGGTGTAAAATTATTAAATGATTAAAATGGAGGATAAAATAACCGGCAGCCACGTAACTTAAATTAATTTTATTTACAATAGAAAAATTCTCATCCCCAAATTTATCCACAGCTCGACCTACAAGGAAACAAACGTAGACACTGAGAATAAAAATAAACGCGAATAATCGACGTTTGTAGCGAGTGGCGGGATTAAATTTGAATTGATTTTTTGAATTTAATTGATTAAATGAATAAGGATGAAACCCAATTTTATGGCCAAAATTTAGAAAGTTGCCAAATATTTCAAGTGTCAAGTTACTTGCCATTTTAATTTCGTTTCTTGTAATGGAAATAAAATAATTTTTGGCAAACTTTTGACAACAAAAAAATTATTCGGCAAGGAATTTTATGACGGAAACTTTTAATTTATGGTTACAGCCATTGCAAAAAATTTAGTTCACCATTTTACGCAACAAGGGCTAAAATATGGTGTACTTGTAATTTTAGGCTTTAGAAATAAAATTATTATTTTCAAGTTAATTAAAGTGAGACATGTACGGTAGTTGTTGGCAAGTGAAGCCATTAATTTAATTGTGAAACTTGATTTTTGTGACAAAATTTTTGTCTATCTTTGCGCCTTCAGGTTTCATGAATCAGTTTTTATAGATCAGTGCTAGCTGTCCGTTCTGTCCAAAATGGACAACATGATTTTTAAAAGTGGACAAAACAGACCAAATGGACAAAACTAGAGATCGAACGGGTTCATGTTTCGGGTACCCGAAATCCCCTTTCAGGCGAGACGAGTTTTTACTTTTACCATGGCAAGTAAACTTCTAGCTAGCCGGTTCCCCCTCTGCTACGTACTACTACGTAGATCCTGGCTGTTGTATCAATTTCATTTCAAGTTTAAATGTTTATTTTTGTTTATATGAGTTTAATATATTTTAATTGAAAGACGTATGACAAAAATTGTGTGATGACAGTAGTTGTGAAATTTAATTTAAAATGCTTTTTATGTGTTATCACACTTTTACCCCTCGAGAAATTAAAAACAATTAGAAATTGGTAAACAAATGCCATTATGAATGTCAGCTCGCACAAAAGCTTCCGTCAGCAGCCAATCTCCAGACCCACGGCATGAATTCTGATTTTAAAAATTAAATATGAAAATGGTAATAAATGTATATGTGGGTAAGTCCATACCACGTCCACCAGTCCTCGAAGGTCTATTTTGTTCTTAATATTTTTTTTACAATCGGATAGTACTTATTTAGTAGAGTGAAATCCAATTTTTGGAAATTTTTTTTGGCCCACCCCCTCCGTACCAGAGAGGTCCAAAGTCCCAAAAAGTGCAAATTTCTGGGATGAATAGAAAATCGAGTTTTCATTGGATTGGGCTGAAATGTTCTTTAGAGCCCCTCTAAAAATTAAATTTCACTGTTCACTTTAGAAATTTGGAAAAACCAACCGGGTTTTTGGGACTTTGGACCTCTCTGATACGGAGGGGGTGGGCCAAAAAAAATTTCCAAAACTTGGATTTCGCTCTACTCAATAAGTACTATCCGATTGTGGAAACGAAAAAAACAGACCTGCCAGGACTGGTCGACGTGGTATGGACTCACCCATATGTACTCACGTCAAACCAAAGTTTTACCTGTAACTCTTGAGTACACCCCAGGCTTCCCCCTTTTTGCACATCCTTGACCTATGCAAAAAATTTAATTAATTAATTGTGCTATTAATTCACAATTTAAATATACGAAAACAAGACAAACCCCAAGAGACAATCCCAACTTGTGTGTACTTTCCCTTATTCCCCTCATTAAAAACCAACGGACCACCACTATCCCCCTTTACAATTAAATTTATGACAAAAATTAGCATAGAACCTCCGACTCAGTTTAATTTTTTTTAACTACCTGACATGCGTCTTTATTATCTGCAATAAAAATAAAATGATGGTTAATAATGAATCATAAAAAATGAAGAATTGGCTGGATTTTAATTAAAAATAATTGACCTGCTGCAGCACACATCATCCTAGGAGTAATACTTCTGGGATACGAGAATTGACACTGAAACTTTGACAAAACGGTGACATCTGTCTTTTGTAAAAATGGAGACAAAGTCCCAGCCTCCGTCGTCACACCCCAACCAGAGACAGTGACGAGACTACCCTCATATGTATTACGAAGATCAGCACTTGTGGGAAGACAGACAGGGACGAGGGTTCCATTGCCAATGAGATCTTCAACACCATCTCTTAATTTAATGAGAGCAGCATCATAGTCAAGTCGATTAGTGTAACTTCTGTGTTGAATTATCAACTCAACTGCCCGTCGTATTGTGGGCACTGTCGTCTCATGACTGGTCTGAAAGTTGTGTTCGTTGAGTATAATATCCAAATTTAATGGAGTTCTTCCCGAGACACAGTGAGCAGCTGTGTAATATAATTATAATTAATTTTATCTCCTAATTTATTTAAATATTAATTAAATTACCTGTCAAAATATACTTGCTGTTGATGAGAGAGCCTCCTATAAAAATTCCCAGTGGAATAAAATAAAATGATGGATAAATAAATTTTGTATAAAATATTACCACAAAATGGAGAGATGCCACCCTTTCGAACAAGGCCAGCCTGCCAACGAAATTCATTGACTCTTGTCTCAACCCCTCCAATAATTTTAGTGTCAGGAGTATTCAGTCCACAATCTACACAATTTTACTAAAATTATTTAGTTACTATTCTTGTGTCATGTACTAGGAAAAAAATAATTTGATTGGGGCTAGACTTACGACATGAAATTGGGGGTGCTGTTTCACTAGGGGTGAGATCTGCATCTCCTCCGCCACTGCCTTGACCAAAATAAAAAATGTATTTCTCGTCTTTCAAATATCCCACTTTAGTATTATTTTTACTACCGCTTCCACCTTCAGCACAAACGATTCTACAACGGAAACCAATGGAGTTGAAAATTCCGTTTTGTTTGTACGTAATTCGAGTCTCGTCGTCCATTTCCAAATTTTTGGGTCCTTTTCGACCACAAAATCTTTAAACAAATTTCATTTAAAATGAATCATTTTATTTATATATTTGTTTTATTTATTCATCTACCTTTGCCGTCTACCATCAGTAGAACTGACTTCCAAGTAGTCATGACAGAGCATGTTATTGAGACGAAAGTTGGGGCATGTGATCGCTATTCGACATCCACTGAACTAAATTGAAATGACATTTGAGATAATTTAATTTCAAAATTAAATTATTTATTGTCTCACCAAAAATCGCCAATTACAAGAAACCGGAGAGGAACGAAATGAAAGTTGAGATTCGTTTTGACCTTGTCCATAATTTGGACTTTCAATATAGGCTGACTCATTCACATTAAATTTCTTGGTCATTCCACATGGAATCACTACAAAAATTTTGCACAAATTAAATTTTAAATATGAATTTTAAAAATAATTAAATCTCAGAAAAATGACCTTTCAACTGATCATCAGATTTTATCACTTGATTAGTACTATTCTGACGCTCCTAAAAGTACAAAAAAAACAAGTTGAGACACAAAAACAAAAGAAATTGAGTTGAGGGGAAACCAATAAATTTTACCAGAGTGACTCCACAGATCAGTTGAAGACTGGCCATTAAAATGAGAATAAATGATGGCCATTTCGATTGATACTCCATGTTAATATTTAGGAGTTGATGACTATGAACAAGAACAAGGGGGGAAGACGGTGAGTGTCTTCACCTGAGGAAAGGTGAAATAAAACTACGGATATGAGACTTGTCTCGTCTTTTTTACCTATCCTCTCTCTTCATCTCACCCACTCACTCAGTGACTTACTTCTCAGTCCATCACCCAACACAAACGGCAATGCTTTCAGCCGTCTCAGTTTTTTATTAGCCACAATCATCACAATTGACTTTATCCACTCACCATCCATTTAGTTGATAATGTTGATATTGAAAAATTCTTATGTACCTTACATATTCTCTCTCTCTCTCTCTCTCTATGACATTCAAATGAAGAGAGGAATTTTACAAAAAGATGAAAATTTTCATGTGTTGTTTAATATGCAAATATTTTTTTTTACAAACTGTCATCATCACCATAAAACGTGATTCTGCAGTAGTAAAATTACAAGAAAAAATAGGGTACACATGGAAATGACCCAATTGTTTCATTGAGTGTTGATTTACCATTGAAATTTAACATTTAACTCTTTAATCTCACCAACCCACCCCGCCCTCATTGCACAAAATAAAATCATGTTAATACAAAGGTTGTGCATACTTTACACACGTCCAAGAGTGTAAATTATTTCTATTTATATTGACAGACAAACTTGCAGAATTGTGCGCTCTTGAAAATTTATTTTTATTCTTTTTTATTATTTAAATCAAACTCTTGACTCGCCTGACGTGAACAGGCTGACCTAAAGACTTTTTTATTATCATTTTTGTCATACTATTTTATGATGAAGCTTTAATATATTAAATCCTCATTATGTGTCATCTCTGTCGAGTGAGGGACATGAAGCTTGGAAGAGCGAGAGGATGAGAGGGCCATAAATAGCGGACGAGTACCTTGACTCTGAATCTTTGTTCATGTACCGCAATCCCTCCTATCTATATGTATAATTATAGGTATAAGTATAGTGTCATCCATACAATTCTCCTCACAATAGAGTCAACTATGCATAATTATATGCACGCTGCATTTGCTTGTGCATCCTCATTCTTTTAGATTCATGTGACCAACTATACATTTTTATTGGCTAGGGGATTCAATTTTAATGCAGGAGGATACTTATTAAATTTTTCCACTGTCTCTCCTCATGATAAAATTGGGAGGCTCTAATGATGCGGTCTGGTGAGCCACAGACTTTTGATTCCCCAGACATTCTCTTGTGCTTCTACAAGAACACAAAAATTGATTGTCATTACTGTAGTGTGGGATTTTTATTAAACTTTCTTGTCTGTTTGTAGGTTATGAATATTTTTTTTTATTTTGTCAAAATATTTAATTTAAAAAAAAGAAATTATTGTGCACATTCTAAAATTGTACAGTTTGAACAATATGAGTAAACTATTTTATCTAAATTGAAAAAATTGTAAGATGACTAGTAGGCACAATTTCTTCCATCATCTCCAATGTGAAGTTTAATCCATTGTAAAAATTCTAGAAAATTGGAAACGAGGAATTAAATTAAAATAATTTAAACAATAAAAAATAAATAAATTTGTAAATATTTACCCGTGAGTCTAGTGAAGATTCCAATGCCTTTTGGATTGTTCCCATAACAAGCCGTCCAAGAGTCAATGCCAACTTGAACTTTTCGACTCTCCCCAACATTTAAAAGTAATGGTCCACCAGCATCACCAGGACAGTCATAGGTGTCATAATATGGGTGGGCCTTACCTGGTCTCTCAAATTGGGCACACAACATTGAGTCGGGCATATTTGTCCATTCTTCATTAATCTTGTATCCCCTACATTCTTCTTTACTTAATACCACAGAATTCACTTCGGTTCGTTTGACGGGAATTACGACTTGATCTGTGTGAGACAAATTTGATGAATTAATTATAAAAACAAAAAAATAAGAATTTTTACCGTGAGACTGAAAACGCCAGAGTAGTGAGGAAGAATTTTGTTTTTCAAATAAATCAAATTCATTTGGAAGACAAACTGGAATGACGTCAGTCCCATAGTTAGGGACAGGTCCAAGGAATCTTAGTAGGGCAATGTTGTTGTCTAAATGAATAGAGTCAAATTTGGGATTGAGTATGACTCGATGAACTTTTTTTCTGATTAATGATTTTTGATTGAGCTCATCCGGGTCAGTGGTGGGAGTAACGAAATGGGCTTTAGGCCATGTTCCAATTAGGACTTCAATATCCGTCGCATTGGACCTGTGTCATGGCTGTTAATTATTTTTAAAATTTTAAATTATGTAACTAATTTGGAAATAAATCTACCCATCAATACAAGTTGCGGCAGTCAAAACTCATCGATCATTTAATAGAGAACCCCCACAATAGGAATAAGACTGACCAGGGGTCACCAAACTAACGGATCATGGATAAACATTTAAAGATTCGATGCCTTCATCCTTCCATCGTTCTGTCATATTCCTTGTACTTGTGTACTGACCACACTCTAATTATAATTAAAATTTAATTATTTAAGTAATTATTTTAATTTAAAATTATACAGTCTTACTACAATCAATCGTGTTATTCCTATCAATAGACTGCCACCATTGGGAATTATCTTCTGGAATCGACTCGGTTAATGGAATACTTCGTGATAATAACATGGCCCGAAGTTGACGACCGTAAGGTAACGCCCCTGGTTGTTAAATTAATTAAAAAATAGAGATAAATTGAAATTAATTTGTATTTTGTAAAAAAAAACATTTGAGAACTCGCATCCAATGGAATTTGGAACCCCCAAGACACTGGGAGTATAAATGAGACGACTATGGTGAGAATTAATTTTGTCAACATTGTGAGTTGTAAAACTTAAAACCAGAGATCAAATTTTTAAATAGATTTGATGTTCAATGAAACCAATGAGAGACAGACGGGATGGAACCAAAATGGCATGTGTTTTTATACTATTCAGTTTTTTTTGTAGAACAAATTAGTACACATACATTTTGGTTAATTTTAACTCGTAAACATTGGAATGTCTCACTTTGTTAAATTAGTATGGAAACTTTGTCCATTTCCTTTTGTACTATTTGAAACTGTAGATTCCGTTTTGTAAATTTGTACGTCCGGTAAAACGAGGCGTGATTATGTACACAAAGGTGAAAAATACGGAAAAAAAACTTCTTCCATATTTTTAATCAACCGTGAAAAATTTACCTAGTATGTAAATGTAGCCAAATGTGATCCATGTCATTAGGAATTTATTCCATTATTGTAATAAAATACTTTGTGTGTCAAAATTAACAACAATTAAAACAAATGGTCAATTGATACAGCTAACGGAATAGTCTTTTTTTTCTCTTTGGGAAATACGTATTACGACTAAACGTGATGGAACTTTCCATCTGAAAAGTTTGTCTGTTAAACTGATTTTGAAGGGCTGGCATATTTAATGGAATAAAGATTTGGGAAAATAATTACTCTCAGATGTGCCATTTCAACTTTGCTTTAATTATCTCTCTATTAATGCTGGATTTAGAGTAGTTCCATTTCTCTTTCCATTTCCATTTCGGATTCCATTTCGCTTTTGCCAAAGAGAAAAAGTCTAAATGGTTTTACTCTGTCGTGAAATGGAATTGCAAAAAGGAAGCCAAAGAGCAAGGCAGAGCTTATTTTTTTCAATTGAAGTTTTTCAGAAAACTCTAAATGACAATTACAATTGTATTTCTCTTTCCATTTTGCTTTTGTCAAAGAGCAAAAGCATTTATAGTCTGATAATTATTCTCTTTTGAGCTTCCAAGGGTAAAATCATTCTTGAAAAAAAGCACGTATTCAAAATCTTTTTATTCCAATATTTAATTTTACGATGATTAATTCGTAAAAAGAGATCTTTATATTATAAAGTTTATAAGGACTTGCCCGCGATTTTCACAGGCAAGAATATAAGTAGTACATAAATGGGCCCACATTTTTTTCGAGAACAGTTCCTCGCTATGTCATCGTCTATTCTCTTGACCTGACCCTTTTTTTAATATTTTAAGTTTCAGATCGATAGATGTGGACCTTTTGTACATGATTAATTGAGTAGAAAATTTAAAGACCTCGTGTTTCACTTACAGATAGCCTTCTGAGCTCACCATAAAAACTGACCTTTGTTCTTGACCTCTAACATTTTAAAAATCCGAAAAACATGTAGACGTCATTAAAATAATACTTGGAACAATATTTTCATTTATGTCATGTCAATATTTTGAACCCTTTGATCATTTGTCTCACAATGATCACTTTGACAAGTCACACAGGTCAACTGGTTCATCATTTGTTAATCATTAATTGAAGGGTTGATTTCGACAAGTTCCACGCCACGGTTCGCCGTTGGCATGGAAATTAAATTTATATAAAATTTCCAATTAGCGGTTTGTTGATGCACCCTACAAGCTGCATGGGCGTGGAACTTGTAAAAATAAACCCTTAAATTGTATTCCTGAGTGGAAATCCACTATTAAAGAAAATGTTAACTTTATTCGAAAGTATTTCTTTTTGGCTGCGTAATTTTTTTTCCCGAAAAAATTCTTTTTATCGGGAAAATAAATTAGTTTTGTCCATTTTGTCCACTGGACAGTTAATTTTGTTTTGGACCGACAAAACCCCAACATCCATCATATGGATCATTCAACTGCCTGGGAACTCATTTTATTGAGGCCTCGAAAATAATAAAAAAAAAATATTAGTGTTATAAAAATTGACACTTAAATTATTTCCTCATAATTTATTGAACGACGGTCATAACCACAAACATTATTTAACCCTGTAAAATCATTTTCATTGGAAAAACTTGAAAAAATGTCACCAACAAAGCACCTTCTCTTTCACTTTTTTTCCATGTTGACGATGGGAGAAGGGTACATACAAGAATTGACTATTTTTGAAAATAGTGACCCCAGCGCCAACTCTCAAGTTATTCGAAGACACATTCCCGATCTCACAGCTGAAAATTTTAACATGTCAACTGCTCGGTTGTTCACCAAAGGATTGTAAGATTTAAAAATTTTTTTTCTAATAATTTTTGTGACCTTGACTTCATAGAGTTACTAACTGTATTAATTACCCAATTATTGACCTGCCGTATTTTATTTATTATGGAGTTAATTGGAGGGTATAGTTGGATTGGCTACAAGGAGAAGAATTACGAAGGATGGCCCTCTTCTGACTCTTCTGCAAGTGACTTGAGTGTCGTTTTACATGGGGACAATGCAGACATTCGTTGTTTTGATAATAAAATCACCAAAAATTTAAAGTCTATTCGATACGGGGGAAATTTGGAGACAACCAAGGCCACTCTAAGCTTGTACCCTGAAGAAAATTACTTGGGAGAGGAGCAAATTATTACAAATTTGCCTAACGGTCTAGTATCAGGCAGGTCGTGTATTTTCACATCAGCACTCATGGAATGGAGTTTGTTTGAAGAACAAAACTTTAATCCGCGTAGCAAAGTTAAATGCGCAAAATTTGATAAGACGCAAATACCACTAAATGTGGTAGGGGTTGCTAATATTACTGAAAGTTACAATTTCATTCAAATTGGTTCTGTTCTCAAGGGATGTGATGAAGAAGTTTCTTCAAATTAAATTCCAAAATCCTTCAATTTATATTTCAAATGGGAGCTAAGTCATAATGTCACAACTCCAAAGAAAAGAAAATTTCTATCAAATGATGATTATGACAACTATAATGATGATTATGAAAAAGTTGATGAAGACCTCGAGACCCCAGCAGTACCAACTTTAAATGACTTAAGGAAACAAACTCAAAATGAAGGAAGAAAAACAAGGAATCTCATGAGAGACGTTAGGTCAGAGGTATCCGAACTAAAACAAGAACTGGAAGATGTGAAAGAGGAAAATACAAAGTTGAAAAAAGAACTCGACTTTATTCAAAATAATTGTGAATAAAAACAATCTGATTTTTTCCGGACTACCAGAGGACCCCAATGAAAATGGCCAACAACTAGTGAACAAAATACAAAATATTCTTCAACAAGGACTCCTCTTAACAAGCCTCGAAATCGACCTGGCCACAAGAGTAGGAAAACCCAAACCAGGTCACACACGTCAAATCAGAGTACGACTTATGAGACAATCAGATAGACTAAAAATCGAGAACAAAAAAATGAACTTGAAGACCAACCAGAGCTTCAAATACATTTTCATCAATAAAGACTTACCACCAAGAATACTCAAAATGAAATTCGACAACAGAGAACAAAGAAGATCCCAAAACACAAACAAACTACTTGATCAACAAATTAATCCCGACCAATAGGAACTCGGCCCGTCCTTACAAAGCCATTCTGTACAGCACAATAATAATTCTTTTAATAAAATTCTGACAAAATGTATAATCGTTTGGAATATACATGGATATAATTCTAATTTAATTGACAAGGTTAATTTAATCAAAGATGAATCTCCCGATATTTTCGGATTACTTGAAACCTGGCTCAAAAGCGAAGTTACCCCCCCCCCAAACTCGTTAACCCAAGATTATGACGTCTATCAATATTTTGAAGAGAGAAACGGGAAAAAGGGAAGACCAAGTGGTGGTATTATAATAGGAATAAAAAAGATGATCTCACAATACTGGAAAATTAAAGAAGGTAATCAATACATTGTAAAACTGAAATCTACAAACAATAAGAATGTTATAATCGGATACATCCCACCCCCACTAGAATATGATTACTTACTTCAAGATCTAATCCCCAGCCACCCACAAAACTCAGACACTATTATTTTGGGTGATTTCAATTCTAGAATACCACCATCCGAAGATGAACTCTCACATGACTCCGAATTTTTATCAATTTCTGAGACGTCTATTGAATACTACCACAATGGCTCCAGCTTACATCATGAGACTCGAGACCGGAACAATATCAATTAAGTGGACAGTCTTCAAACTAACCCTTAAATTTTTGTACAAAAATATTTTGTGCCAAAACGAAAAAAGTATCAACATGAACTGTTACCAACAACTATTAAATATTAAAGAAGACAAATCCAGAAACTGAACAACTCAACTTAAAAATCTATTCTCAGAATTCGACATGACTCCAGAGTACAATTTAATCAGTCAAAAATACATACAAGATAATATGAAGTTAATTATAGGCCGAGCCAAGCAATTTGTAATCGACAAAGACGTCTCCCTCATGCGAAAATCCCAAAGCAGTCCCCACTTCAAAACCCTTAAACTATACGCCACTTAAAGCCTATTTTTCGCCCAAAAAATGAGATGGGATGCTACCTGTGTCATCCAACAATTAAGAATTGGGTTCCCCATAATGAAGATAAATGGAACAAGGCTCATCTTAAATGGAACTTGGAGAAAATGGACATGTCCAGGCAAAAAAGACACACATTGCTCTCAATGTACTTCTAGACTGGAAGAAGACTTCTACCATGTAATGGTAAAATGCCCAAAATATGATGTACCAAGGAAAAAATACCTCCATCAACTACTTTCCACCCCAATCTACAAATCTGAATTCCCAAAGAACATTATAAATGATCAACTCTGCAATATAAATAATTTAATGAATATTTACTACTTTTGGATTAAATGTACTGATCTAAGAATATAAAACTGTAATATAATTAAATGAACTTAATTTATCTTCACTCTCAAAAATGTATTTATCAATGTACAATGAATGGGTTGTAAGGGCCGTGGCCGAATCGACTCCTTGAATAAAATTCTATTCTATTCTATATTTCAAATGATTGGTACAAAATAAATGTACCATTTAAAATTAGGTATTTAAATGGCCTAAAAATATTTTAGTTTAATTATTTTGTCATGTTTTTTTGTTTATGATTCATATAATGGATATCCTTGATGAGTCAATTTACGTTTATTCATGTTGTCGTCGAAAATAAACAATTAAATACAGAATTAAATTTAAAAAATCTTGAATCTATTTAATTTGTATCAAAAATTATTTAGTCTTTTAGCCAATTCATTTTTAATTTCTTTATCCGATTCTGCCATTTCTGATCCAAGTTAAGGGGTCAGTAAAAAAGGGTCAATAAAGAATGGTCGCCGGGCTATTTTGATTTCTTTAATTTTATACCATTAAAATTTTAATTATCAAAAACTAACTTGATTATAATGTTCAAAGTTTACAGAATTTTTCGTTTGACTAAAGAGTCCAATAAAATTTTGAGGCCTACAAATTCTTTATTTTTCCATTTGAATCCGTCGCGTCGTCTGCTGTCATTCAAGGAAAGTTCAAGGATGCAATACCAAATTCCAAATACCAAGAAAACAAAGTCTAGGAACGTCAATCCTCAATTTAATTGATTCCAGTGCAAAAAAAAAAATTGCCGGGCTTCTCATTACCAGCCGATAAATAGAACATAATTTTTATTCTTATTTTAATTATATAAATTCAATTGTCATGCATGTTCACTAACAGTGGCGGCGCTAGGCACAAGCAAAGCACGCATTTGCTTGTACCTAAATTTTTTAACGTCATTTCTGACCATTAGATGCCCCTTTTTGAGCACAATTTGCCCTTTTTTGAAAAGAATAAATGCTTGTACCTCATTTTTGGCTGGCGCCGCCACTGTTCACTAATTATGATTGCTCTTGTCTCTTTTTGTTTAGTTAAATACAAATGCTCACTTCGTCAATAGCATTATTTTTTTAGCAAAAAATGGAGAATAAATAAAATGCCTTGGGAGATTAAGCTCTTCAAATTGAATTGTCATTGTCCATCCTTGTGCTTGTAAAACTCAAGGCTACAATTTTTCATCTCATGAAATTGACAAAATGTATTGATGAAAATATGTCCAAGCTTGATTTTTGGACCCCAAAAAAAACACGTAATGTTATATAACTTTATAACTTTATTTTTTAATTGGAGTTGCCCAATCCTCATTTTCCAAGCTAATTGACTACTTGAAATCCTCATTATCATTCCCTTTTCTCTCTGTCTAAACACAGATAAAAATTTCAAACCTAACCGCAATCATTGTCAACTATTATTTAATTTGATTTTTAATTTTTAATTTTATTTACAAATACTAAGCACCACTGACAGTATAATTCTTCATTTCATTTTATTGATTAAGTCCAAGTTTCACTACCAAGTTTTAATTGTCAATTTAATTTAATTGTAAATTAAATCTTGATCATGTACTCCTCAACCCTTGTCTCCCTTGTTTTAACACTTGTCACCGTTTATTTATTTGTTCAATCTAATGCCCATCAAGAATCTACGGAAGGGACATGTGATGGTGAATTTAATTATAATTAAAATACAGACTTAATAATAATAATTATTATTAGAATTTTTAATACTCTTTACTTAATTTTAAATAGGTTCCTCAGAAGCATGTAATCATGATGAAGATAATTTCATCATCTCAAAAATTGGGAAAGCTGTCAAGGTTCAAAATAATATTTAAAATTAATAATTAAATTACAATTAAAATTAAATATTTTATAGCCTACAACAAGAATGGACTTGTTATACTCAACTCCATTGGCCTTGACCTGGAGCTACTTGACCCGATTCTTTTATGGGGAATCATCCATCGAGGAATTGTCCAAGGAATTTCACGCCGCCGATATAAAAAATGCTGAACTAGCTTTCGACATAAATGACCAAGAGTTTGATTTTATTGTGGGTTAGTCCAAAATTTTAAATTTTAAATTGAGAAATATTTCAAAATTTATTTTTTAGTTGGCAGTGGATCAGCCGGGTCAGCAGTGGCGAGACGACTTGTGGAGGATCCAGCAAATTATAAAGTTTTGGTACTTGAAGCCGGCGGGAATCCATTCCCGCTCACGAGTGTTCCATCCCTCGCCTTCTTGCTAGTCAACAACCCGCACATCGATTGGATGGAGCGTACTGTCCCACAAAAATTCGCATGTCAGGGCTTCAAAAATGAAGTAATTTTAAAAAATAAATTTTAAAAGTCACGTGACTAATCTTCCCCCTTTAATTTTAACAGTCAATCACCCTAACTCGCGGGAAAGGACTTGGCGGGTCATCCAATTTAAATATAATGATCAACATGCGTGGTAATCCCAACGACTATGATCGATGGGCTGATTTGGCGGGAAATGAAGAATGGAAATTTGAAAATATTTTACCATTTTTTAAAAAACTGGAAACTTACAACGGACCCTTTCCTTGTGGTAATAAATTGGCGCTGAATTAAAAAATTAAAATTAAATAATTTTAACTTTAAATACACAGAAAAATATCACGGACAAGATGGACCTATCAATGTGGAAAAAATGCCTTTTGAGCCCTTAAAAGATGAATGGGAAGCTCTGGCAAAAGAATTGGGTTATGATTATAAAGATCCCAATGGAGACAGTCAAGATGAAAGTATGGCGCCCATTTTAAATTTTGTAAATTTTAAAACTTAATTTAATTTTAAATTAAATTTTCCAGGTTTTTTCCCCTTCTCTGCCACCATTAAAGACGCCACTCGACTCAGTACCCACAGAGGATACCTCTATCCCGTTTTGAACCGACCCAATCTCGTCATTCGTTCATACTCAACTGCCACAAAAGTACCCGCGTAAATTTAAAAATTAAAATTGTGCCAAAAAATAATTAATTTTGAATTCTAGATTGAATTCGACTCCTCCAATCGAGCCATTGGCGTCCATTACGAAACCAAAAAAAGTAACGGTGAAAGCAGTAAACATTATGCGACTGCTACCAAAGAAATTGTGTTAAGTTCGGGAACCCTCGGTTCAAGCAAATTGTTAATGTTGTCTGGTGTGGGACCTAAAAGTCATTTGGAAAGTTTAAACATCCCGGTCAAAATGGATCTTCCAGTAGGTCAGAATATGCAGGATCACGTTCTCACTTTTATTGGCCCTTTTTCATATGAGAAAAGTAAAACAACTCAACCAGACATGGGTGAAGATTTGACCCCAGATGCTTTGCTTGAATATCTGAATAAGAGAACAGGTAATTTTTGTGACGTCATCAATTTGCAAATGATGAGTTTAATTTATTTTCTTATTATTTTACATTTGTAGGACCATTTTCCGCCACTGGTTTGGGTATAGCAGGCGGGGCTTTGATTGCGAGTTCATCTGGTAGCAAAAAATGGCCGGATTTGTACTACACAGTCTCTCCTACACCAATGGTCCCAGAGACGGCGTACATTTTAGGAAGTGCTTTTAATTATAAGGATGGCCACCTCCAAAAATATTTTGAACCGACAGTGGGCCAAAATATTTTTTTCATAGGTTTATGCCTGAGTCTCCCTAAATCAACGGGAGAAGTTAAATTGACAAGCTCTGACCCAGAGGCGGAACTTCATATTGACCCCAAATATTTTAGCCATCCTGATGATGTTCAAACTATGCTAGAAGGTTTTTTGTTATTTAATTTAAGTAATTGCAAAATTAAATTATTAATTAATTTAATGGTTTTTTTGGGTAGGAACCAAGCTTGCTTTAAAGATGGTGGAAGAAACGGAAACAATGAAAAAAATTGGCGCCAAATTGACTCCTGGGTTATTGCCGGGTTGTGAATCATTTGAAAATTCTAATTCAGATAATGATGACTATTGGACTTGTTTTATTAGACATTGGACCCAGACCATGTGGTATGTTTTTTTGCCGCGTATTTATGAATTTTCAATTATAAGATTTATAATAGAATTTTAAGCCATTTGTTCGTGATTTTGGACAACTTTTTGTAGGCATTTTACTTCTACTAATAAAATGGGAAGTGGCGCCAAAGACAAGAATTCAGTGGTGGATTCGAATTTGAGGTAAATATTTAACAAAATTATTGAAAATTTTGATAAAAATTGGAATTTTCATTTTGTAGAGTTGTTGGAACGACCGGTTTGCGTGTAATTGACAATTCAATTCAACCTTTGGTGGTCACAACGAATACAAATATTCCCGCCATTGTTATTGGAGAGAAGGGAGCTGATTTAATATTGAAATCATGGAGAAAATAATTTTAAAATTTTAAAAAACACCTTAATTATGGACAAAAGTGGTCTCTGCCAATGAATTTTTATTCATGGATTGTGTCTACATTTAATTACCAAAATCTGTAAAGATAAATATTCTCAAAATTTGAAAATAATTAAATTTTTAAGTCACAACAAATACAAAATATTTATTTAACATGGATTTATTTTTAACTTTCTTCTTGAACATGTAAATTCTAAACTGCAGGGGACATTGAGATGTTGATAATAATAGAATCAAGATGCCGTCAATTTTGTTTCCCAGTCATCAATGTCGCTGTCGTCGGCATAAGGGTCCGGCTGCTCAAATGCGTCCTCCACATTGTCCAGGCCCTCTTCTTCCTCAATTCGACTCGATTCCGCATCCAAGTTGGCAGCGTCCAAAATGTGTCCAACTAGGCAAGACTTTCCAACCAAACTTTTGGCCTGATTTTTGGCAAACCCAATGTACCAGAGAATGGATGTGACGTGAGAGCAACACCCGACGACTCTCAAACCAGTTTGACAGGTACAGTACCATGAGCATATTGACTTGTGGCGGTTCTTTAATGGATCATACTTTATGTAAACCTAAGAAAATAATGCATTAATTAATAATTTGATAATTTAATTTTATGCTAGTAAAGATTCATCGAATTAATTAAATACCTGGTGCGGTCTGGAGGAGAAACGAGATTGAAACTTGGCATAGATAAAATGTTCAATGGTCTTGTGGCGGAATACTTCAAATCCGCCATATCCACTACGAGCAATGTGCCGGCGGCTGTAGTACTTGGCCATCTCGATTTGGAAGGTTCCCATGGTCAACCACTTGAGATCCTTCATCGTCAATTTAGGAAACTCTGTCAATTGAGTGGCCAATTGTTTTTCCAAGCATGCCCTCTTGGTCAATAGCCCTTCATTTTCAATCTCGAATTGCAGGTCGTTCCCCGCTGACAATTTTCAAAGAGAACGCCTGGCTCGTTTCAGATGGTCTTCAGTTTCGGTGAGTAGCAAAGGACAGCATGAGTTACAGATGGCGCAGGCAAGGCGGAAGAGAGTATTTAGGATTTTTGCATAGGATAGACGGATTGTGGAGGCAAAAAATTTTAATTTATTTTTGACTCGCCCATTGACCGCCTCGACTACCCATCTCAAAAATGTGACCCGCCGAGATTGATTCTCTTCTTGTGCGGTGAAAGATTTCTACTTTCTTTTGAGAAGCTCGGGCATCATGGTAACTAGCTCCTCCTTGTTCAAAGTGTCAATTGAATCTCGGAACCCTCGGTCCAAAATGACGATGTTATTTTTTTGCAAAAATCATAAAATGCCATCTTCTTTTTTTAACATTTTGAGCCGAATCCGAGCGTCATTGTTCTTCCCATCAGTATAGCCCATCCGCCTCTATGATGTAGCCGTCAGGTGACACCACCATCATTGGCTTCAGTAAATTCCGATTCTTGTGAAGGCTCCATGTTTTTTTCTGATCTTCCTGGTCTACGGGCTTTTGTATGTAGAGATAAGTGCCGTCCAAAATAACGGCCATGCTGCCATCTTTAGCCCCACAAAGTTCTTGAGCATATGGGTTGGAATGTTCTTTGGCAATTTTCTCTCTTCTTTGTTTACCATACCCAAGATGCTCTGGGACAAACTTTTCATTCAATAAAGTCGCCACTCGTTGTATGGTCTCGCTGACGAATTGTTGGGGCCTGTTGTTTTTTACCCCAGAAAGAATGACAATTACTGGTTGGGACAAGTTGAGCCTCAATTTCATCAGAAAAATTCCCATGGCATTTTGAGGCTTTCGATTACGACTATTTCTTAGACCCGAGGAGATTTTTTGAAAAAGTTTTCGAAAATCTGGGCGGGATAGTCCCGTGAGGAGTTCAAAGTGGGACAAGTTTAGGCGGGAAGTTGGAGAAAAATCTACGTACCCTTTTTGCTCTGAAATATCGGCAATGTCCATCAAAAATTGAGTCATATCTCAACACCAACTTTCGTTGATTCAATTTGAGCCATAGCTTCCTCTGTAAATATCCCCTTTTTTCCAGCAAGTGATCTTGGCAACATCTATGAAAAGTAAAAATATTATTTTAATTTGACTTGGTGAATTTAAGAGGTAAAGTCTTAAAATTCAAACAGCACGCCGTTTTAAAAGATATTAATTCTCCTGACGTTTTTACGGGGAATCACAATTCGGCGGGTTAAAAACAAATGGGAGGCCGCCTTCCGAGAAACACTACCGCGTGAACCATTGCACCCTTTGGCTTTATAAATGAAGCAACGTGACCTTGAATTAGACTTGATTGTGGGTAGGGGGTACTGAGAAGAGGTGGACGAATTATTGTCATTTTGCAAATTGTCACATTCTTCATCAGAACTTGTGTCAGTAGAGGGCGCACCTGAAAGCATAATTCGAGTTGTAATTATTTTGAGGCTCATTTTAGTTCATGTATAAAAATTAAATATTAGTCTGCACCAGCATGATCAGGGTCCACAGTTGGGACCTGGAATGTGTCCTCTGGTTGATCCTCCAAAACTTCAAACTCCTCGTCATAATCTAGCGATAAATAACTGGGACCAAGGTTCGATTCCCAAGAAAGATCTTGGAGACTCGATACGGCGCAGTTTCCTGTCTGCGCCCAACTTGAGACACTTTCAACGGAACCGGAATCTTGATGAACGACAGCTCCACCTAGGTATAAAGTATTTGACACAATTACATTTAATTGAAATCGAATGAAAATTCCCTTCAATTGAGATTGTGATTAAGACAATTCAATTAAAATTAAATTCAACCACAAGTAAATTATATAGAGTATGATCGTATCCTTGGGCACTGTCCCAAACATGAAGTCAGTAGAATTACCTTGGTCGATTGAGCTGTCATAGAATGAACAAACGAACATATCGGAGCAATTATCATCAGAATATTCTACAAAAATAATATGAACATCGTCATCGATTAAAAGGGATTGGCCTTCGTCCCATTCTTCAGACGTCCCTTGCCCTGATTCTGAATTCTCCATGCAATCTATGAAATTATAAAAATAATTTTATTATCGGAATAAATTCTCCAAAATTATTTCAAAATTATTAGTGACGTACATAAATAATTTTATTTTCAGTAATTAAAAATATTTTACCCCTGGGTGATGATGGATCATCGAGTTCTCGCAAATCAACAGGGTCATGGTTGCTAGAGTCTCCTCCAATAAATTGGTCGCTGGAATGTCGTCACGGGGCGCTATGATAATTTGACTTGATTGCGATGGGATGTGAGACATTTGACATTTTTGACAAGACGACCCGATTCGTCGACATTTAATTTGTGTTGGCAATTTTCTTCCTTTTCTGAACTTTGAAAGGCACCATGAGCAAAGTACATCTGAGTCGAGGACAGGGTAATTTAGTTCCTCGTTTCTCGCGTACTCAAAGACAAGAGGTGACACGGAAGGACTCCCAACCCTGAACGCTTGCTTATTGGACGAAATTCTCCCATGACATAGGCAGCACAATTTGTGGAACTTTTCGTGTGCACAGGAGGTCATTTTCGATTCTGAAAACATAAAGTATTTTTGAATTAATTCTTAGTCGCATTATAAAAGGTCGAAGAGGACGTTTACCTGAAAAATAATGACCTGGTAAAGCGTCAAATGTCATGTATGAATGCCAAAGTCTCAGTTCATCAGACTAATGCAATCTTTGTCATGATTGACCACGAAAGGCAATAAAGTGAATTTACAAGTGCCCCGGGTCGCTCGGGACAATTCTAGGTCGACCTCATGTAAATCCTACTAAAAAAAGACACACTCAACTGACCCCTTCAGTGTCCCAATCAAGTTGGTCAAATCCAAATTCTAATTCTAATTAAGACTCTAAATTGAAAGACATTACAAATAATTATGCTGTTGGGAATTTAATTAATGGAGATGCATTAGTCTCGAATTTTTTTGACTAGTCGAAATAATTTGACAGTACCTTCAAATTATCAAGATCCCAATCAATTTCTTTTTAGGACTTCGTCCTCAATTTATTTATCAGTGAATCAAACGAGATACACATGCTATGGGCCCAATGGGGGGGGGGGTACAACGTGACCCAACTCATTCCCCCAAAATTACTAATTTTGTGGGAATTACTAATTTTAATTACTAATTTTGGCTCACTAATTTTAAAATAAGTGAGTCAACCTCCCATTCAACAATCTTATCCAGTTAAAATATTAAATCAAATGCCCCCTATGGTCATGGTCATGAGCATCATTTAGTGGATAGATGAAGATTTCGTCCAGAAGGGTCCTTCGGGAATTGTTATGGATCAACTGATGAAATTGACATCCCATTGACACCAATCTAACAAAGGGCCATTGAGACAGTATCCTACATGCAGGTCCTCTTTCGTCCAGTGGCGAAACTAAACCATCAACAATTTAGTTATAGAGGGGATCTTCAAGGGTACACTTCAAGAAATTGTGTTCAAGGATTGGGGGCTAATGTTTAAAAACAAAGTCGTGGGAATGTGGCGGTACGAATTTTGGGAACCCATTTTAGAATTTCAGGAGGGGTCTCAAGGGTCTCATCGACCTCAGCAATTAATTTATTCAACTCCTGTTTATTATTATAGTTCCAATAATCCTATTCTACATTCTGTCTCCCCGAGACAGAATTTCAATTCTAATTCTAATGCCAATGAAAATCATCAAGGGCAAGGAGCCAATGAGGGTCAAGGGCAAGGGAAGGAGGGGAACTTGGACGGTCATAATCAAAATCATGAAAATAATTCAGAGGCAGTTTTTCCACCCACAAAAAACAGAGATTGTGGATTATTGGAACATCGATTTGAACCGAGCATTTTCTAAACCGTTTCATAATGGGAGGGTAAAAAAGAAAAGGAGTGAAAATATTGAGTTATATTCAATGCAGGCTTCATATTGCATATTCATAATTGCAGACTTCTTAAGAACCCCAATCAAATGTGTCCAATTACAATTATCCTGAGTCTGAATTGAAAGACATTACTAATAATTACGGGAATTTAATTAATCCGGATCAAATATATGCAAATTGTCAATATTCCCATCAATATCTGTACGAGACTTAGCCGGCAATCTATTTATCAAGGGATCAAACGGGCTACACGCGCCACAGTCCCAATTGGGGTACTACGTGAATCCGCCCACCCTCACAACATTAGTGAGCCGACCTCCATTCAAAATATCTACTCCAATTTACTCCATTGAAATATTAAATTAATGGCCTCCTTATGGTCACGGCCATTGACATCATTTAGTGAATCGGTCAAGATTTCGACCTGAATGATCTTTTGGGAATTGTCACTGAATTTTGATGAAATAGAGTCCATTTACGCCAATCTATCAACGGGCTATTGAGACAGGGCCTTACATGCAGATCCCTTTTGTGGTGGGACTTTGTGGAAATATAAATTATTCTATTTTTAATCCACTTCGTTAGAATGATCTTATTTTAAAATTAATAACCTGCCCGCATGACAACAATTGGAAATTATAATAGGGGAGAGGCGGGTAATCATGTACCACTTTTATTTTTGACCCTCAAGGTGAGGGGGTGGTTGTTGGCCAAAAGTA